>JAFMPE010163375.1:436-11575 GCA_024759925.1 Ficus religiosa
GCGATTGGTGGACATCTCCTCTTCTGGAAGAAGCCAAATTGGTTCGTAAGAATTTATGGAAGAAAAATGTAGTGGTGGAAACAAATGGATCACGGATGTAGTTCGACTTTTTTCTTTTTTATTTTACGTCACTGTTTCGTATGTAAATAGCCAAGTGTGAATTTTTATGAGTGTGTGTGAGTCAGTAGATACTCTAATTGTAGTAGTCTTGTCTCTCTCTGTTTTATGTTAGCTACTGCATCTCTACAACTGCTCTCTTATAAATAAATTACCAGAGGAAATTCACCCTTTTTCTGTCCACTTAGGGTTTTCTAACGTCCAAGTCAACATTATTATTACAAGGAAATTTCTTGAAATTTATAAGGAGACGTGAGGAGTTGGCACGGGATAAGTGACTAAGAGGGTGCCAAATTAGTTAGGATGTCCTTAGCTGCTTTATATTAGACGTGTTATGCACAAAACCTGCCAAATCGTCCAAACCAACTGCACTGTCACTGCCCCGCCCGTCAAAACAGTGCCACATCATCAACGCTCTTTTTTGAGGGGTTTTTCAAACCGCCCACCTTGTTAGCGGGTGGGGAGTTTTGGAAATTTGATTGCCCACCCGCCCGCCCGCCAATGTATATTTACATTATAAACCCATGCATATCTATTCCTTTTCACCATTTATTTTTTTTATATATTATGTTTGCTTTATGCATAATCGTCATTAATGGATTTGCTAAGCCCTCCATAATCTGTTTGTAGTTATTTTTGGCAATTGTTGTACTTTGAAAAATAGTATGTTATTTTCCAGGGACGAAGATCCGTATCGAGTTTGATCATCGTCGACATACTCAAAGGAAAAAATATTGAGGTTTTTGAAGTTATTTAAAAATAAAAATAATTGAAGAAAAAAAAAATTCATTAGTGATAAGTTTGTTTTCAAAGTCAAAAAATTATTTTCAAAATCTGCTACTTATTTCTATTATTTATGTAAAAAATGCTATTTACGAGAACAAAACCAAAACCAGCGCACATTTAACAAAACTAAAAATAAACAGCGAAAAATAATTAAAGGCATACACATCCTCTCAACGAGTGCTTTAGAGACTAACTTGACAATTTACTTATAAAATGTTAAATCACTTGACATGCAAACCTTCCATCAAAACAAAATAACGTTTATCTCCAGTGAGCTCCAAATTAACCAGCTAATCAATAATAATCTTAGAAGCAAAGCCAATAGCCTCTCTCATTTCGGCTTATTCAATTATGCTCAACAAATACAAGAATTACACCAATAATAGACTTTCCCTTATTATCATATCTCATAAATCTCTTATATATACTATTAATTCCAATCATCCTTGAACATTAGTCGTCTAAAAATTGATCTCATCTACTAGATAATTTCTTCCAATATCTATGGAAAAAAAACATTAGATGGTTTTCACAGAAATAGAGAAAGAAGAAATATGCTTGGTAACCAAAGCAAATAATCCCTCGCCCCATAATTTGAATCTTCAAACTTTTCTGGAAAACCAAGCAGAATTTCCAGCAAATTAAGAGTTCTCATTTTTGCAATTTGATTTTGACAGATTTTCTCCTTTTTTTTTTTAATTAAGTCAATAAATAAAGCAGAGAATAGATTGATATAATTTACCAAAAAAAAGTCTTTAATTACCCACTAATTAACATTTTAATTATCAACCTTCAAAATGTCCAACTTAAAGTGGTGGGACATGAAAGTCTCTTTTTTCACCAAAAGTTTTGCCATACGTGTCTTCTACCCTGAAAAGCAACACGAAAAGAAAGTCTTCTACCCTTAAAAGCAAAACATAAGAGTGTACCATACTTTTTAAAACCGCTCTTTTTAAAGTGTTTTACATGTGATGCCTTCATTTACCTTTATTTTTTTTCTTTTTCTGATGCACCTGTTAAAATGTGAGGGTGGAAAGTTTGAGGAGGGGAGGGGGGAGTTAAAAAAACAAAAAACAAAAGAAAGACTGAAAGAAAGTCTTCCACTCTCAAAAGCAAAACACACGAGTTTTACACTCTTTTTTTAAACCGCCCTTTTCAAAGTCTTGTACGCGTGATGCTCACTTTTACCTTTTGTTTTTGTTTTGGGTTTTTTTTTTTTTTTTTCTTTTCCCGATGCAACTGTTAAAATGTGACAGTGAAAATGCAACATAAAGAAATTTTGAGGGCGAAAAAAAAAAAAAAAAAAAGGGTGAGACTTCAAGCAAGTCTTCCACTCTCAAAAGCAAAAACACACGAGTCTTCCACTCTTTTTAAAACTACCCTTTCCAAAGTTTTTTGACGCATGATGCCCTCTTTTACCTTTGGTTATTTTTTTTTCGATGCATCTGTTAAAATGTGAGGGTGAAAATGCAATATAAAGAAATTTTGAGGGGGGAAAAAGACTACAAGTAAGTATTTCCACTCTCAAAAGCACAACACCCAGGTCTTCCACTCTTTTTAACCGCACTTTTCAAAGTCTTTTACGCGTGATGACCTTTGGCTTTTTTTTTTTTTTTTTTTTTTTTATACCTGATGCACCTGTTTAATGGCAAGGTTCTCCCTACATTTTTTAACTTTTTTTTTTTTCTGAAAATTTTTATAACAAGATTACTGAAAGACGTGTTTGGGACTTTAAAATTTGAGAATATAATATGAATGGGCAAATGTTTTAAGGAAGTATAATTTCTGGGAAGTTCTAGTAAGTGCCGTTCTTATACCATCAACATGTATAATGCACTACTTCACATAATTTTTTTTCGCCACGGTATGGGATTGAGACTCTTCTAAATAGAAATAAAAACACTCAGGTTTTGAACATATGATTTTTAAGATGATTTATTGTTATTCATCTAAGGTTTCATTTGGAAGAACCATTCGAATGGTAACATTTAGGATGAAAACATTTTAGTAGAAACATTTGAATAGAAACATTTAAATTGTTATTTTAAATAGTATTTGGATGTTTGTAATATGAACAAAATATTTGAATGTGTTATACTGATTATTGAAAACGGTTCTATAAATTTTACAAAACCTCAATATAAATAGAAATTTTGATAAGTATATGGGTGAGTTTTTGTTCCTCTTTTCAATATGAACACAGAGAGGGAAAAAAAGAAAGAAAGAAAGATGGTCTTAATCAGATTTGAAATGAAAACTATATAACATTTGAAAGTCTAAATGGAGGAGTCAAAAAAGTATTTATTAAAGAAAATCCAAATATTATTCTTATATATATTACTAAAATGGAGCAAGTTTAAGGGAGCAATATTTAATTTTTCTTCTTGAATGATTAATTGGATCATTTGACAACAGATAAATGACATATCAAATGTTTTGCTCCCAAATGCTGATTTGAATGGCCGTCTAATGAAATGTCCCAAATGTTTTAAAATGGTTGAACAAAGTCTGAAATTTCTTATCATTCTTCAAGGGCGCACTTGTAATGATATTCACCTAATACAATTTTTTGAGAGATCGATCTATAACGCAGTGTCTTTTCAATAACTATATTATTTGCTTATAAATGCATGTACAAGTATGACGTGTGGCTGAACGTAAATGAATAGTAACTTCACATGTAACGACCTGACTTTTCAAACCGTTAATTAACTTACTTATTCTTAATTCATGTAGTTTTAACACTTATTTATATTAGGTTCCAAAAATACATATATTTTTTTAATTTTTACATACAGATTATACTTATACTTGAAGAGTTTAATAAATTAAAATTTTAACTAAAGAAATTAAAATTTCTAAATAATAAATATCATATTCAAATTCATACTTAGATAATATTTAAAAAGCTGTAACGTCATGTGAGTTAAAAAGGAAAGACTCTAAAGACTTTTTCTTGTAAAGTACTCCTACTAGTTTAGCAGTACCAAAATATTTAAAAATATAGTTATAAATATAGTTGATACAAAATACTTTAAGAACTCTAAATGCAAAAATTAAGTTTGTGGTGGTATCCCACTTCTTTCCTTCATCGCCTCCGCACAGCTTTGTCAATCCAACAAACATCTAATTGGCAGGCTGCTTACCCACGTTACCTGCAACACGAACACACATGTATGAGCTTTTCCTCAGTAAGTACAAACAATACCTCACAAAACATTTTCATAAAATCATATCATTACGCGTAACAACATGAATGGTCAAAAAAACGTATGATCTATGTGTGTTCAGTTATGCTTTATTATATACATGCATTGTCTACTTAAGGGTCCCTATGTCTTACCCATCTGCGCGCAACGAATTGGGAGTTGGGGGAGCGACCCTCCAATTACCTCTAAGGTCATAACTTATAACTTTCATTCTTATTATATCCTCTCACCAATTAGAGGTTGGTACGACACTTATTCATATCTTTTGTTATCCTTCTTCTTATTAATTATGACAATGTGAAGATTTGCATGTCACCATGTATTTATTATTCTAGCATAAATATCTGTGAGGTATGTCGATCATATTAGTACAAGAGAAATTATACACGTCAAATACTTAATCCAAGCAATACATATAACTCATATACCCATCGCATCATCAAGGTAAATCATAGCAAACGTAGAGCATCAACAAAGAAAAAAATTGTGTTCTATGCTGTAGGTGAGATTTGTACTTACTTTTCTTATGTACTTAAACTTCCAGAATTGTACCTCCTACTACGCAAGTTTGAGAAATTGTCATGATTTAACAATATCTCATTATTAGATAGAATCATAGCTATATTACTTTATTCATTTATTTATTTATTTTATAAACTAAAGTGAGCTTAATTTACTTATATCATAATTAACTTTAACAATTAATTCAAATTAATTATTAATTGTTAAATAAATTTCTACTAATTATTATTTAATTAATTTTACTTAATTTAATTTTATTTTATTTTATTGATTAATTACTCATTTGATTAATTAATCAATTAATTAAGCAGTAGTTAATTATTACTTTATTTAATTGAGTGATTATAATTAAATTACATAATTTTAATTTACTAATTAATAATTATATCGTTAATAATTTAATTATGTTACTTAAATATTATTTTTCATATAATAATTATCAATTATTAATTCTCATATTAAAAATTAATAATTAAATTATTTTAATAATTAATGTTTGATTAATATCTAATTAATCATCCATAGTTATATTAACAATTATATCAATGATTAATGATTAATTAATCTCTAATTAATAATGTATTATAATTATGTAGTTACTCAACATAATAATCTTACTTATACAGCTAATTATCGCTTATTAACTCTTATAATTAAGTAATTAATTATTGATTAATTATTTACTTTATTAATTACTAATTAACTTTCTTAGTGTTTTGTTATATATTTATTAGTTTATTTATTTCTTTCTTTTTTAATTAGTTAATCAAGTAACCTAAGTGTATATCTTTCATATAGTATTGGGCTTGTAAGGCTCAATATCATTAGTTATGATCATTTAGTTAGGCTAAAGTAATCTCTTGGTATATGCCTAATAATCCTCTAGTTTACTTTATCTTAGTCCATTTAAAAACTTGTGATTCAACTTTACAAAGTTAGAGTTTTTCACACTATTTGATCATACACTTAATACCAACTCGTTTCATAAATAAATATGTACATATGTTATGATTTACCCTTATGTTACATTTTAATGTTTAATCGTTTTGTCGGTGTGGGATTTTAAATTGTAAGATTTATTTAAATTTGAGTATTATCTCATTTTGTACACTTGATAATTAGTTGGAAAGCTTGAAGTATCTAGTTTCTATCTTTATAATTTGTTTCCAAGATTTCAAGCTTTTCAAATAATAATGTGGACGTTTTCCTAAATGTCTTATGGTAAAATCTCAGTTTACCAAATTACAATAAAATATTATGTGATTTATTAAAATTTATGTACGCATCTGTTTTAAACGCGTGCTAACTCATTTCAAAGCTGAGATATCTACATTATAGCCATAAAGTTATTTCCTTTAGTGTTTGAGTGTTTCATACTATATACTTAGGTTTTGTTACTGTTGGTCTCACGTATGTACTATATGTCCAAATATATGGGTAACTTTGAAAAAATTACAATTCACTTACAAGTCCAAATAACACAAAATATATGTCATTGGAAAGCTTATGGTGTCCAGTTCATATTATAAGAACAGTTTTGTAAAAAATTATGGTTTACTGCCCCAAAATATACAAAACCCGTGGCTGGTATAAGGTTCTAGCAAAAAACTCTCGGTTCGTGGTTCAAATTTGTAAAATTCATCAAAAATTGTACATTTATCCGTTTGAGGCGCATGATACCTTGGTAGAAAGCTTAAAGAATCTAGTTTTCAGATCTATAGCTTATAATCCAAAATTTTGAGACTAAAGGATTTGGAGTACATAAAACCCTTGGCTAGATTGCTCTCCAGATTTTCCTTTTCTCTCTAGTTTTGTATCACAACTTCAAATGCACATAACTTTAGACATACAAAAGCAAACCAAGTGATTCCAAAGCCTAAAATGAAGTTTATCCTCTGAAAAAACTTATCATATAATTTATTTTTCATATCAAAGTTTCTAATGTATGCCATATTACCACAATAACCACAAGCTATAAAAAAGCTCGTAGATCTTACCGAAATGCTCCGTGAATCCTTTAAAATCTTAGACCTCTAAAGTTCTTCTCAAAACCTTTTCCTAGGTAAGAAGAAGTCTAAAATTAATATTCTAATTAAACATCATGCTTTAGTACTCCAAAAATAACTAAAACACAAAGAAAACCACTATGTTACCTCTAATAACACGTCCTCTAACTCTGTTTCACACTTCTTCGAACTTGGTAACGGGGTTGTTTGGAGCTTAAAAATGAAGGGAGGAGGGTGCTAGAGGGGTGTCAGAGATGGAGAATAGTGTTGGTGATTTTTTTTTTTTTTTTTTTTTTGAGCTTGGTGTTGGCTAGAGAAGCTAGAGGTTTTGAGCTTAATTTGTGTATGAATAAAATGAGATGTTGGGAGCTTGTTTTCAGTCAACATTTGCTTTAAAGGAGCTATATTTTGGGGGGTAAAAATGAAAAATTTGTGGATGATTCTCCCCCTGCATTGCCGCCACTTAAGGGAGAAGTTGGTGTGAAAATTTTGTTCAACAAAGTGGAGACAATGGGACACTTTCACTTGTCTCTTCTTTGTGTCATATTGCCAAAACAAGCCATGTCATCTCTTACATGAGGTTGCATGCATGCATGTGAAGATCCTGACCATTTTCACGTCCATTGATCTCTCAAACAACAATTTCCATGGAGAAATTCCTTCAACGATAGGGGTCTTATGTCACTGATTGTGCTCAACTTATCAGGTAACAATTTCCAAGGCCACATCCCGTCATCTTTCGGGAGTTTGACGGAGCTTGAATCATTGGATCTCTCCAACAACATGCTCTCTGGAAAAATCCCTCAGGAATTAGCAAGCCTCACATTTCTCGAGTATCTCAACCTCTCCGATAACCAACATGAAGGCCCAATACCGCATGGTCAACAGTTCGACACATTTACCAATTCCTTCTTCGAGGGTAACTTGGATTTGTGTGGCCTCCCGTTGTCAAAGAAATGTGAAAGCATTAGTGACGGAACAACTACTCCTGACCATGAGCATAGCCAAGAAGAAGAATCAGAGATTAGCTTTGGTTGGAAAGTAGTGCTGCTTGGATATGGTTGCGGTTTTGTTGTCGGAGCAATTGGAGGACATGTTCTTTTCTCAAAGAAACCAAACTGGTTCGTAAGAATTTATGGAAAAATGTGATTCTGGGCCACAGATACTTTCATTTTGGCACTTGATTTAGTTATGAACTTTTTAGTGTCTTTATTGCTTCATATATTCTACCTAATTATGTGACGATATTGTAACGTCCGACTTTTTGAGCTTGTCCGGATATGGATGCAGCTTTCATGCCGGGGCTATTAGTGGACGTGTTCTCTTTTCCAAGAAGCCAAACTTAATTGTAACAATCTATGGCCAAAAAAATAAAAAGTTGGGTATAAATAATGTATTTGTTTCGTATGCATTGGCCACGTGGGCAATAGTATTAGATCAAATACTCGTTGTCATAGCTCTGTTTTTTTTTTTTTTTTTTAAATTCTCTGCAATGTTTTATTACCAACAATTAACAATGATAATGTTTGATAGCTACTATAAAACTGGTATAAATAATATTTCACGAACATGCAATTTTTTTGGTCCCCGGCTTTTGAAGAGTGCTTTTAACAATAAAGAATTAGCGAAATATAGTTATAAAACTCTATCAGCTGAATCTGTTAAAGCAAGCATAGTGGTAATTTAGATATAAAATTAGCAAATCAAGAGTCCAAGACGATTCAGGAAAATAATTTTCTGACTACCGTTTGTGATACCGGCCGTTAACTTATCAATATCTCCGTATCGATCCAAGCTTATGCAAAAGCCATTATTCTGTAAAATAACTTTGGAACAAGCTATATTTTTAACTAAATAGCAAGTGCGATGAATATAAATAGGGCAAATGTGTTGATGTCGGGGGTGTTCATCGGATCCAATCACCCGATCAAATCGTTCAATCCAATCCATTTTTTTGCGGATAATCGAACTCTATTGGATTAGATCTAATATCAACTCTTAAAAACCGACCTAGGTTGAATCGGATGCACTTTTATTCTCAAAATATCCAATCCAACCTTTATTCATATTTTATGTAAAAGATTATAAGTTATATTTATGATTTAAATAATTTGTCCAAAATTTAGTATTTTTTTCATACACCTTCATAATAGAATACTTCAAAGCCTATATATTATGATATTAACACTGGATAAATCATTCTTTCATTTTCTAATTCCCTAACATATTATGTTACACATTCTCACGTTCTATAATTCTTGCTTGTTTTGTTTAAATTTTGATATTTAACTAATAAGTGATTTATATAAAAAGGACTTAATGGTTTACTTATTATAGGTAGGCCGAACAAGGAAATAGACAAGGAAGAAGAAAAAAATATGAAGTCCAATATAAAGGTCAAACGATCAATCATATCCAATCCTAACCAACGATAAATGAATTGGATTGGATTGGATGCTATATTATTAACGGATTGGATTGGATAAGAGTTTCAAAAACCAACCTTTGATTGGATGTTGTATAACTAAAATAGGATGGATCATATCCGATGAGTACCCCTACTTTTAGCAACTACTCTAAAGAGAAAATATATATGAATGAGATTTTTGGCACCCAACTAATTTATTTGGCTAATAGGGAGATTCACTAATCTCTAAATGTTATAACGAACTTGAAATCAAGCAACAACTCAGTAATTCTATTAAGAAAATAACATGTTTCAAAGTTTGAAGTGAATCTAAAATAGTATTATATATGAGAGATCACAATAGGTGAATTTGAAATCTTAAAGGACGACATAAGTGACATAATTCAAGAAGAATTTGTACAATTAGTATGAAGGTAGAATTGCTTTTTGGAACTTGTAAGGATTTTTTTTTTTTTTTTTCCTTTTCTTTTTTTGAGTTGGGTCGAAAGAGTGTGTTTAACATTTACACCCTTCTTCAAATTCGCCAACAAAGTGATTTGATTCCTTTATTTATTTATTTGTGCAAATTACTCAAGTCACTTGGTGGAAGAATATATTAATTGGAATATTTTATACATCACAATGCCAAAAGAAATTAATGTCATACAAATTAGATTAAGTGAAAACTCCACTAGTAAATGATAATTAAGCGTGTCCACTAGAGAAATTAATGTAGGACACGAAAACCACTTAATTAAGGTAAAGATTACAAGATAGTCGTCCCACTCTCGAAAGCAAAACATGTGAGTCACCAATTCAATAAAATTATTTTTTTATGACATGAATTATGAGGTAGTTGACCCTAAAACGAATATGACATAAATTCAAAAATATCATTCCAATTATTTGATTTCCAATTATCCAAACAACATGCAGATTGATCTTTAGGCTAAGATCGCTGTGAGAGTTAGAAGTGAGGCGAATGTCCAAAAAATTATTAAGGATAGTTCAAAGATTTCACACTTATAAAATTGATTAACTTTGGTTTTTTTTTTTTTTTTTTTAAATAGGGATGTTATTTTTTTGGAGATATGAGAGAAGTTTGAGTAAAAAGAACAATTTACATAGAGCTATGTGATTTTAACTTACAAACTTTTTTAATTATAGATGTAGCTCTCACATTTGAAGGCGAACGACTATAATTAATCTTGCGTGTTCTTATTTATTTATTTTTCTTTTTTTCTTTTGTGATTTTATTGATCTTGATAATATATATATAGGTTCTAATTCTTAATTCTTGATTTATCTATTATCTAATGAGTTTCTAAGCAGTAGAGGTAGTTAAAAACAAGGACTGCAGCGCTTTTTTGTCCTGCTCCAGTAATGTAATACAGAATTATATTATTGCTACAAGTGCGTTATAGTTGTTCTTTTTTTTTTTTTTTTAATTTGAAGTATCAAAAATGAGATCCCGTGTTCTGAGGAAGTTCCTCTTTGTTGAAAACCTATCATATATATATATATATATATAATATGTATAACTCGTGTGTATTACATATGTGGATCGTGTCACACGAGGATCACTAAACAAGGATGAAGAAATATGTAATACACATACATACACCCACCACTACAACAAATATGCTTTTTAGGGACCAAAAAATAAATAAATAAATGTGTCGCAAGAAGTAGAAAAATTGCTGCAAAAAGTTTACGGCAAATTTTAGCCCCATTTTTTTAAGTCCACATCTACTACTGTCTTAATTGTTCACGGCAATGGTGGAAAGAAAAATGTCATTGATACCAACTCTATCTTAATTTTTGAATAACAATATATATAATATATGAGTTATTGTTTTTTATTTGTAAATGTTTAAAACATTGATCTATCATTTGATTATATTTATTAATGAAAATAAGACACATGAAATGGTGCTCAAAAAGTTGATATTCCTAGCACTACTTAATTGGAAATACCGCAAATAAAATATATGTGAAAATATATATATATATATACACACACAAATCAATTTTTTGTGGCATTTTATATAGTGTCACTATTATTTTTGGTCCAAAAAAAAAAAGATAAAAT
>JAFMPE010163375.1:11639-48852 GCA_024759925.1 Ficus religiosa
ACACACACAAATCAATTTTTTGTGGCATTTTATATAGTGTCACTATTATTTTTGGTCCAAAAAAAAAAAGATAAAATGATACTCGAGCATTATTAAACATATGCTAAAATGAAATTTCTTGACAAAATTTACCGAAAGAATTTCATAAACCCGTTTAAACATACATATCATCTTTCAAATATTTAATATCCATATCCAACTAGTGAACAAATTATGTTTGGAAAGAATATCATTTATCTAAAATAATACAATACACTGCTTGAAACTTCTTTTTTTTTTCATTTATTAAATTTCTCCGAAGGCTTTGACACGTGTTTCGTGTAAAACATGCAAAACTAACTCAGAGTTGCATATATTCGAATGAATTTCTATTTTTAAAATATAAATACTAGTTTATCTTCCACATTAAAAAAGGAAGACAAAGATAAATGAACAATAAGTTGTGACAATATTACAAAGTCAACAAAGTTATTAAAACTATACTACCTTACTAGCTTCACAGCCAATTTCTTCTTTTCATAACTCCTCTTTTCTTCTTCTTCTTTTTTAATCCGTCTTTCCACATTAAAAAGCATATCGTTGTTAAATATGTCTTAAAGTAACTATAAAAGACTAAAGAAAAACTACACTTGTTCAAACTCATTAGCAAACCAAAATCCTTAAAAATGAGAGGACGAAAGAGGATTGTTGATGCTTTTCAGAGTACTAGCATTATTTATTACCCCATATATATATATATATATATATATAAGTCATTAATCTCCTCACTCTCCGCAGATGTGGGACTCACTAAGTGAGTTTTATCAAATGGGTTTGCATGTTTTACTTTCTTTGTGTATCTAAAAAACTATTATATATATATGTATATGCTGTTATCTAGAAGTCTTAATATATTTCTATCCTTAACATGAGAAATTATTGTCGAGTCTTAGGAAAGCAAGAAAGACTATTTCAATTATTTTTTTTTTTTTAATGCACTGTGATTCGTAGTCGTAGCTAATTTCTTTTGTTCTTTGTTGACTATTTAATTCATTGGCTTCCACTTTAGCCACAAAAAAAATAAAAATAAAAACAAACAAAATGAAATGAAAAACGGCTTCCAAGAAAAATTGGTATTTACGATTTCATAAAATTGTTCTAATTAGCTCTACTAAGATGTAATTGCAATGTCATCTCTTTTCTCTCTCTCTGTTTCTTCCTTCTTTTTATCGTGCTTTTCAAAGAGTGTCAATAGATTTTATTACCCATAATAAAATAAGATATTTCTTATATTTTTTTTTATCAACTTTTTATGCTTGACAAATTCCCTATTAAACTTTAATTTTGATGAATTATTCTCCAAATTTAATCAACTGTTACAGAATATCTCGAAATCAATAGCAGCTATTAAATTTAGATAGAACTGTCATTGTATACATTTCATGAACTCGTTTGAAGGAGAAAACCCGATTTTTGGATGACATTTACAATTCATTTCCTTTCAAATTTTAACAATAATAAGCCGCAGTAAAGGAATGAATTAGCAAAGCAGGGAAAGAAAAACTAATAATTTTTGACAGGGATTAGTTCGGTAAAGAGGAAAAGGCTTTTCAAGAACAACAATTAACCACCACCACCCCCACCACATCAATCCGCAAAATAACAAGAAGTAGAAATCAAGGATAAAGAACCATTAACAAAAAAATTCAAATTCTTTTCCAGTCTCTCGTAAGAACAATGTCAATGTTCAAATAGAACTTATGATCATAGAGCACTTTTTCCTGAGCCAACGAAGTCCTTTCTTGAAGGAGCGCTTGACGTTGGTTTCGGCGCTGTACAACTTGTATTTGGAGATCCTCCGCCTCCTCTTCATCTCAGGGTCGTTCCACCATGACTTCAACGATCGAGGGGAGCTCTTGGATGCCTTTGTTAAGCGTCCTTTTGTTGGAGAGTGATCCGATGGCGGATAACGAGACCATCCTAGGTACATTGTTCTATTCTCGCTCAGTGTCCTAGCATTCACCATCTCTATGCTCCGGCATCGAGCTCTGTAGGAGCACGGCCGGATCATCCCCCCCATCTACCGTCTCTCTCTCTTTCTTTGTCAAATAGTTTTTGGTTTTTACAGAGAGAGAGGGAGGGAGAGAGAGAGAGAGAAGATTCAGAAATTTTTAGGCCTTTTATTTAGGGGAAGGAGAGGTGGAGACGCGAAAGGAGTTTTAAATTATGGGAGGCAATTCTTTTGTTGATTGATTGCAGATGTTTGGATTGGCAAGTAATCTAACAACATGGTTAAATTTGGACAAGTGCTTTCTATTCTATTTTGGGACCAAAAATGTGGTCATGGATAACACAAACCAAATGTCCCCGTTACTTTCGGTTACACTTTGAGCAAAATTAGACAGATTTGAACACCATGCTATATTGAAAAATGCAAAATTAATAGAACTTAGTGATAATTCGATAGTCTAGAGCTGCACATATCGATAAGATATTTTTTCCATATCCTATCAAAGAATTCTCTGAATTAATAGTTACACCTAAAATCCCAACAAAAATAAAAGGGGGGGTAACCTTCCATCAAGCCACAACGTGTATTGTTCGAAATTGTGTTTGGCTCGTGACATGCGTAATGGGGTCTTCGCCCACCAACGCAAACTGACTTGGTTTAAAATAGGGCAACGGCGAAAGGATAAACAAGGAATGAAATGGAAACTAGTTGATCATAAACTAATAATTCAAAGCATTCGGAAAAAAACGAGCGAGTCTTCTGCATAGCTCCTAGAGAGAATGAAAACTATTAATATAAATATCATTGTTCATCAATGTCTAACTAAAAAAGATATATTTACATGAACGGCTGAGAAGGGAAAGGGTATACTAATTATTAGGCCGCCATCTGGATCTGTCAGTCCGCCGTTCTATCAGAGTTTTGTAATTTCTGAATCTCTTATACTTTGCTTTTTAGTCTTCTTGGGGTTGTCCATGTGAGAAACCTGTATGGTAGTCACAGCATTAATAGAAAGATCAACGGAGAGCACTAGAAACACGCACACACAAATGCATCACTTGGAAACAAAACCCCAATGCGAGAGAGAGAGAGAGAGAGATGAATCAAAACAAACACTTACAATGTAGGACTTCCACTCGATTTTTTCATGCCCCTCTGCATCGCCAGTCTGGGAATGATTCCGAACATGGCGAAAGATGTGAATAAGTACAGCAGCATCAAGAGCAGCATATTCAAGCTGAAAAGCAAAAAGCAGCCGCTGATTTGACGACATACCAAATGGATGCATAGATGAAGGAAATAATTTCAGAAAATGAATGCAAAACATCATATCTCCAGCATCCAGCACAAGCAAAAACAAAAAGAGTGCACCAAACTCAGTTCTCCAGAATCCCTTCAAAAGAAATACCTTAAGACCAAGATCCTTTGAATAATTGCTCGTAAATAAAGTCCATAACATACCACAGCGCTCCAATGAAAACCAGTACCCATCTCGCCAACCAAATTCATAGCAACAAGGCAATATTTTTTTTTTTTTTTTTTTTTTTTTTTTTTTGTTTACACAGTCATGGAGAAACAACTTACCTGATTCGGAGACAAAGGGCGCTGTTCCCAGTTACTGTTTCGTCTTGTCTTGTTCAATCCAGCTCCGAGAATTTTCTGACAGCAGTAATCATTGATACATTGTTCTTAGCTGGATGTTCTTCGAACACCGTTAAAGAGAAAAGGTGAAAATCGAGAATCCTAAGCAGACACCAGTTAAGCAAGGATACAAAAGAGACAGAAAGATGCAGAGTGTTCTGTTACCTTGGCAAGCCCGGAGAGACCCCCACGAGGCTCCTTGAATACGTTCTGAATGTCCAGTAACATTTCATAGTGCTTGAAACACCCTAAATCTTCATAGGAATGAGCCAGCTGCTTTATATCACACTGAAAATTATAACCTAAAAAGAGCATAAGCAACAAAAAAACCATGCTTACAGTTAATACTAAGAAGTAGCAACAGGATTTTCGACTTATGAAAAGATTACCAAGACCCCAACAGACAAGAAGCGGACCAAGCTTTCACTTGACCGGCAGGACAAATTATTCCACGAGGGGTGTTTGGCATGCTTTAAGTCCGGCCCCATGTTTGGTGTTCTAAGGAGTAGCAGGCAATTAAGAGAACCTTAATTAAGAGAGGGACTCTTTATCTACTAAAATATTTCTTAGTTGAGCATCAACTTAATATGGATGATTTTTCTTATAATTACATGGACGCAAGAGAATCCATTTTAATAATGCAAAGACTTACATACCGAGTTTTAAAATCCTAGGGGACTGCAAGAGGCGAGTTAGACAGTCATCCAGAATGTCGGGCACATCTTCAAACAGCTTTATGAGGTCTAAGATGAAAACCATTTTATCAGAAGCAATTTGCATGATAGAAACCTGAAACCAGGATAAAGAAAAATCACTCCATTATATACAGAACACGTTGACACAGTGTTATATGGCCTCATTTTGACCAAACAAAGAAGAAAGTGTGGGGGATGTATAAATTAAGTGGTTGGCTGAAAATAAAAGCCAAACACGACATAACGATCAAAAAATCAACGACTATCAGAAGAGAAAATAATAGCAAGAGATATAATAATGAAACGGAAAGATCTGTAATTAATACCTTGTTGGGTTTGCTGCCTTTTATGTAATTTGGTTTCCATTCACAATCAAGACCCACAACTTTACTTCCCTCGATGTGGCATGTTGCATTACGGAGAGCACTAACCTCATCAACCCAAATAATGTTTTCTACAACCAATTCATCGAGATTCAAGTAGCGACTATGCAGAACGCTAGCCTCAGGTGCTAAAATTAAAAGGAAGGGGAAAAAAAGGCACAAAAGTCACAACTCGGAAAGAGCAATAATCAAAGCCATAGATAACTTATATGCAAATCCTTGAACAGGGGATTCCTTAAAATGATTTTGTTTTTCCCTTCGTTTCTGAGTAGCTATAATGCAAAAAACTTTACAAGTATGCATGTATGTACGTAAGATAAGTGCAACAAGGACAGGAATTACAAAACAGTTTATCATTGTTAAACCAATGTGTGACAGAGTCAAAAAGAACAGAAACTTCAAGATGACAAATAGCACAAGGGTTTATCAATATGAGATTTGAACTTTAATCTGCTTCAAATTTCAACTTTTTGTAAAGATAGGTAAACAAGAAAATCTCTAAAATCATAATTTTGCTAGACGGTAGTCTCAGGCCAAGTGATGTACCAATGCTTGCAAGGGGAAATTCAAGTAGTAAAGGCAAAAGGAATTCTGGAAGGCAAACGGAATAGGTTGTGAGACTTAAAGACGTAACCATAAAAATTGTCAAATATAGACAACTGCATCATCCAAAAGTTGTGGGGAAGGAAAAACCATCTTGCAGGCCCAAGTTTCAATTATGGTACTAAGGAAAAGAGAGAATATCAGGTTAATGCGTACTTTTGGCATTTAAAAAGCCTTCAAGCGAGTACCGCTCACAGAGTTCATCGACCTTCTCTAAGTAACCAGCTTCCATTGCCAAATAAACCTTAAAAACAATGACAAAAAAGAATAAATTGATCACGGGGTGTTTTCCTTCTTTTCTGGAAAGAATAATGTAACTTCGAAAAAATAAAAAAACAATTGTACATACACATAAAGGCGCACATGTGTGTGTGAAAGAGCAAGCATACAGAACAAATATATATATATATATATATATTTATGAACATATGCACGTACAAACAATGCAGTGAACATGCAACCTCAATCCAAATCTGTTTCTTGTTTAGCGATTTCCCTGTATCCTTCCCTGAGCATAGCTATAGTAAACTAATTGCATCATAATAGATGACTACCTTACTAAGTACTAACTATTAACCAAGATCAAGGAAAGAAACTAATTACCAAGCTTCCCGTGCCTGCCTAGTGCAAGTGAATTCTAAGCCAGTGCTAAATCCAATTCGGCATTAATTCTCTAAAGACTAGCAGTAATAATCCTTCAACACTCACACCACTAGCTTCTGTTTATTTACATATGCAACTAGGTGGAATATCATTACCGATCAGAGAATAGCCAAATTATCCTCTGGAAAAAAATATTTATTCCAATTAATAGACATAAAAGGTCCCTTTTCCAACCATAAGAAAGAAACTAATACTCAGAGGAAAAACCAAGAATTGAAACTGAATACTGAGGAATCCTTTTTTATACCAAGACCTAAAGAACAAAAGAAAACTATACTGTTAAGAGCTTAATATGTAAACGTGAGAGCCATTTATGTTAAAAGATGCAAACCAAATATTCAAGAAGTTGTCTATCCTTGTTTGTTTTGGCTTCTGCAACATCCCAGCATCCTTTTTCCGCCAATTTCTTCAGTGAGCTGCGAGAGGATGGACCATTCTCATTTCATTATTTGTGTAACAAAGGGCCAAAGGATTACGAGACCTAATGAGCAGAATGCAAACACAAGTATGTTCGCAAAAATTATATAGATGTTGAAAACAAGTATATCAAGAGAGGACGGGGGAAGAAGAAAAAGGTGCAGGATGATTCTAGATGTTATTGTGAATCATTCCTGGTACCTCTCTTTGCATTTGTGATAAACATCGGGAAAATCCTGTCGAAGATTGTTCTTCTTTATGGTCTGATAAGCATTGCTTAGCATGTTCCTGTCAACATACTCTTGGACAAGACTGCATAACAATGGCTTCCCCATGAAAGTTGCCCACTTTTCTGCTGCTTTGAATTGATTGTTCTGTATCATGGTACGAAGAAAAGACTGGCCAGACTGCCGTATTGAAAAGTGCTCTAGTAGAGTAACGGCAGTCATATACGACTGACATTCTATCAATTCAAATATGTAATGCTCGATGAATGCTTTTGCTGTGTCAATACTACAATCATCTTTTTCCTTCAGCGGGCACATTACTCTCTCGATGTTTGTCAATTGAACATCAAAAGTTTCAAGCACTTTAACAACCACCCCCTCATCATGGTTGATAGGGCCCCTAACAATATCAAGAAATAACTGGGCAGCTAGATCTTTTGCTTCTGCCAAGTCCTCAGACGTGATTGCAACTTTCAAAAAACGACGAAGAGCAGATATTATTAAATGACTGAATCCTTCGGAATATAATCCAAATATAGGCAAGAGATAGAGGCACCGGACAACAAATATAGCCGGCCCATGTGGTGGACAATTGTGCAATACTAGATGGACCTGTTGTTGAAGAGCTCGGAACTTCTTAGTTGCCTTACATGTCCCTATATAATATTTACACAAGAAAAACTAAATCGACAAAAACTAAGCATTACCACCAAAAACAAAGCATTACAAGAGCTCATGTTTGAACAGATTAAAGTTTGCTTAAATGAAACTCATACCATGAATGTAACATCCTTTCAGGAGGTACAAGAACACCACCGGAGAAATGTATGTCAGATCACAAAAGGCATGCTTGCAAACGGTCCACGTCTCCGGAATTGTTTCTTTACTGATGTGTAGCTCTTCAAGTCTTTCCTCCAATCCCATGCCAGATGAAACAGAGATGGCCCTAGTAATTAACCACAATGAGTTTGGCAAATCAAAGTAATTTATAAAAATTGACGCAGCGAAATAGAAAAGAATCTAAAACAACTCCCAAAGTCGATGCTAAGAATGAAAACTTAATTGAATTGACATAAGAGAGCCTTGTTTAAAGGCTTACATGTCCTAACCTGTTGAAGAATCAAAATTCAGATAAAATACTAAATCCTAAAACCAAATAATGAAGAATGCTAATCAAACTCAAAGTAAATACAATAAAAAAAACAATAATACCAAAGTTTGGAGAAATTTTTTTCCCCTTTTTTTTCTTAAAATTACCCTGCAGTAGTTGATAAACTTCCATGCAATTTTTTTTTTTTTTTCACATGCAGATAATTTCAAAAAAAAAAAAGATATATATATATATATATACTTCTGTTGATATTTTTTGTATATTATTAAATAAAAAAAATAAAGAGAATAAACCCAACGCCATTCCCAAAAAATTCAAAAATTTTCCTCTCAATCACAATTTTCACTCAGAAACCCAGGAAAGAAAATTTCCTGCTCTGTTTTAAATTTTTCCCTTCCATACAAACATCAAGAAATATTTGACCAAAATAACTTTCAAGCAAAACAACTTGAGCAATAAGAAACTAGTATATTAACATTAATTACAGAAATTAGCTATTAATCAGCCTAATAATGCACGATAACAATAACAAAAAAAATAAAAAATGTCAAACAAGGCTGAAATTACCTAAGGAAACCACCTAAAAATAACTAAAATACTGAACAAAAAAATATAAAAAGGATTCCTTTTTATTTTTTTAGAAGTGTAGCTCAGCTAGCATTACACGAAGGATTTTTTTACTCCTGAACAAAAAAATATAACCAAAGCATTACACGAAATCAGCCAAAGAAATTTTTTTTTTTCTTTTTTTTCCTTTGAAATCTACATGTTCTGAAAAATGCTAATGAGGAAGAACTTAGAAGGCTTATTTTCCGAAACATTCTCGGTAACCAAACAGTACCACTACACCGACACAGAAAATTGTGGATTTCTTTACCTCTCTCTTTCCCTCTCTAAAGAGTCGCCTCTGTGCCTTCTCGCTCTATTTTCCGTAAAACTCTTGCGCGGGTCTCTGGGTATATATACATATATATGTATTTGTATATATTTATACATTTATAGAGGGAGAGAGTCAGAGAGAGATATCCAAATAGACAAAAAGGAAAAATTAAAAATTAGAAATTAAATTGGAGAGATAGGAAAATAAAATAATAAAAAATAAGGTGTTAAAAGGGGTAATGGTAGAGTGAGGGAGGGCCCACCAGATCTTTGCCAAAAATGTGCAA
The DNA here is from genome assembly GCA_024759925.1 of Ficus religiosa. Lineage (NCBI taxonomy): Eukaryota > Viridiplantae > Streptophyta > Magnoliopsida > Rosales > Moraceae > Ficus > Ficus religiosa. The sequence continues at coordinate 20,536 of JAFMPE010163375.1, forward strand.
AAACGGTCCTGTTGTCTCTGCCATCTGATCCGATGAACTGATTGATCTGATCAGATCAGATCAGAGAGCAGAGATGAGAGTGGGCTGTGGCTGGGCCTAGAGTAGTAGTCGCCTAGCGGCTAGTAGCCGGAGACTGATGATGATAACTCGGTGAACTCGCCTGATCCGTCGGAGGGCTTTTTGGACTTTTTCATTGCTTTATTTTTCTTTTGTGTGAGGTTTTTTGTGTTTTTGTTGACCAGGTCAAAGTCAAACCCCGTTGGGTGATCTCCACCGTTTCCTTCTTCTGATTTGCTGATCATCATTCGACCGTGGGCTGCATCTTTCATGATTGATAGATAATCGAAGAAATATGTGATAATAGAAAGGATTAAGGGCCATTTGGTGAATGAGTTTGAGTTGGAAATTTTAAGTTTTAATAGTAATTTTTGTTGATTTTTTAGAAAAGATAAAAAACTTTTTCAGAAAAAGACAAAAACTAAGAAGAAAATTTTAAGTTTGAATTTTTCAATCAAATAAGGCCTAAATACATAAATGGGAGATTCTATATTCATTTATATCAATTGAATGATACTTACGAAGAAAGTGCGACATTATTACTTCAAAAGCTCTCTCACAATATCAACAGATAAAATAAGTAAATAAGTATCATCATATATTGAATCGTATGATTGTAATTAATTATCAGTAAGACTTTATAATAAGGTGATCTTATTGTATAATACCTCTATAAAAAGTATGTCTATGTTTTTTTTTTAATGGAAATGCACATTTATAGTCGTTTTTTAAACGTAAGTATCTTTCTATTCAATAAATCATGCGAAGGCGGAGAATGTTGTTGCACCGGAAGGGAGGACTACGAGGCGGAGAGAGGGAGGTGAGAGTGGGGGTTGTAGTGGGGGGTTGTAGCCCTCACTCAAATTTTTTGTTCTTTTAATTTTACCTTAAATTTTTTTAATTTTTACAATTTGCCCCACTGAAAATAAAATATTCTCATATAGTCTCTATTTTGTTCTTATTAAAAATAAAAAATTCTCACATAATTCCTACAAATATTAATTTCAATAAAACAAAGTTAATATTTTTACTATTTTATCCCCACTTAAATTAAAAATCATCACATAAACCCACTAAAATAAAAAATTCTTACATAATTCCCACTAAAATTTGTTTTCTCTTAAAAAAATAAAAAAATTAGTGTACTTCTGAAAAAAAAATTCATGGCTCCGCTCCTGGTCACAAGGACAACCCACACAACCCCTCCATGAACATGAGACCCATCACGATCCATGTGGCCCCTTTCCCGCTAGCCGTGGGATGTGACCCTTTGCAGTCGTGCCTCTCCAGCACAAGATTCATGGCATGGATGACCCTCGAAGGGTATACGGCGAGACCTATAACCATCCACAATAGGTTGGTTTCACTAAATGAAAAATAAATAAATTTAAACAAAAACAACAACAACAAACTTTTCTCCTTTTTTTCACTTTTTTTTTTTTTTTTGTGGGGTTTTGGATTTAAAATTCTTATACATTAAGTGGTCTTTCATTTTGTATGAATCTTTTTACTCGTAGATACTTATCAAAACTAGAAAGGAACCACAACGAGGTCGTGACCTACAAACTACGACTTTTCATTATACGGGGCTGTTTGGTGAATGAGTTTAGTTTAAGATTTTTAAATTTCAACAGTAATTTTTGCTGACTTTTCAAAAAAGATAAAAAAAATTTTCAGAAAAGACAAAAAACTTTTTTAGAAAAAAGACAAAAACCATGAAAAAGTACGGTTTAGTTTAAAATGAGCTTTAATACCAAACACCCCCTACATCATAGCTACATTGCAGGTCATACATTGCGTCCCTCATCAGACATTGTGACTAGGTCGCAAGGGAAACAACTAATCGTGACCTTGCTTAAGTTGCAAGTTTGCAATTAAGGCGCAACATTGTGTCATGACTAGTTGCAGAGAACGATCAGAATCCGTTGTGCTCACGCTCGCGCTCGTTTCAAGATAGTGAATTGATGGTGGTTGACTTTCAACTATCAACTTGACCACTGACTTGTTTGTCAAATAAACCCAATATCGGTTTAGAGTTGAGTCTCCAATATTTTTATAAACATTAAATATAAAAATATTCAGATATAATAATATCAAGTCACACGACGTATTATTATCTAAAAAAATAATAGAAAGAGGGACATTTTTCAACAAAATAAAAAAAAATCCTTAAATTGAAAAAAATATATATTACTATTAAATCGAAGTTCAACTAACATCTCTAGGGGGAGTTTGGCACACCAACTCAAACTCCCCCAACTCAAATTATTTTTTGTTTTTTTCTCAAAAAGTTTTTGTCTTTTTCTCAAAAAAATTTTTGTCTTTTCTGAAAATTTAAAAAAATTTCATATTGAAACTTAAAAATCCCAACTCAAACTACTCCACCAAACACCCCCTAATTACTAAACTAGATCTTTTCCTTCTAATAGCTTGGAATGTTTAAAATGACAAAAAAGATCATACGATTTAATAATTATTTATTTTGGTTGACTACTTTTCATAATTATTAGTCTCTTGACCAAAATTTATGATTTTGTAACTACTTACATAACTCTACATGTCTTTTTCATTACGTGTTTCATCACATTTTTAACCTTTTTCTTATTATTATTATTATTTTTACTTTTCCCTGTTTTAAGAGAAGAAAACAAAAGCTTAAGCCAAGCTTTAGCCTAATTAAAGCACTTATTACTTTATGACATGACTTTTGGTGCCTCTTTAACTACATGAAAGTTCAGTTTCACCGTTAATAAATAACAACAAATGACATTCACACACTAAAGAAAATGACAATCACGTGGTCTTTTCCCAAAGGGGTCAACACCTTTTTTTTTTACTTTTCAATTTAGCAAAAGAAATGTTGGGGGCGATTGGGACACGTGTCCTCCTAGAGAGGACTCTCATAAAGTCGATGGACAGTACAAGTAACTATGCTGACACGTCGACTACATGTTCCTGTGCCTATCCGTGGAAAAAATATTTTTCTTTATCGTTTGGAGGCTGAAGCTTAGGCTGGCAGTTCTTATCACCAGTTGAAGCCAATTTTATTTCGTGATTCATTTCAAATTTTTCATCTCAGTTTTTATTTTTTTCTAAAAAGATTTTTTATCTTTTTTAAAAAGTCAATAAAAATTATTATTAAAACTTAAGATTTTCAACTCAAATTCATTCACCAAACGGAACCTGAAAAACCCGTAACCCAGACAGGACCCGCAACCAGGTAGGTTAGAAAACCACCGATACTAGCTTGACGTGTTTTTTTAACGGGTTGACATGACACGATTCGTGTAACTCGTCACAAGTTAATCTGTGTAATTTATTGGGAAGAAACAAACAGGAGAGGCAAAAGAGAAGAGAAGATGATAGATTTAAAAAAAAAAAAACCACCAACTCTTGAGTATTTGTATCGCCAGCTTCTGCTGAAGCTAACCCTTCAATTTAATTACAGTTAATTACAAAATGAATTTCTTTTATTCCTTTTCTTATTAACAAAAAATATTTATGTTCATATGAAAAATTTTGATTTTATCAATTACGTATATAATTTAACTATAATATCATACTTTTAAGTAACTTTTTTTTTTTTTGACAAAACATACTTTTAAGTAACTATGATTATTCCTTACTTACAATAATTATAAGGTGTAGAGCCAAACTAATTGTTTTATTCAATAACTTGTAAAAGTTGTGTAGAAGAAAAGATTAACAATAAAAGCTAGTTCATTTCCAGATATATCATTTCTTAAAATTATAAGACTGGCTCCATGACTTTGGAATCGATTAATAAAATGACTCAACAATTTTTTAATTTGTTAAACAATTTTTTTTTAATAAATTTTAATTAATAAAATAACTTCAAAATAATTGAGAACATCTGGTTTTCTCTTTCATCATACCGAAATCAAGATGAAAGAATGTTATTTTACTAATTTCAATTTTTAAGGTTGTCACTTTCACAAATTTCTCATAATTTCTCATGGCCTTAAAGAATCAATAATACTTTGTTGTAATCCACTAACTTTTATTCATACACACAAGGTCGAGTCACACAATTTTATCTCAAAGAAAAAAAATCACACAATTTATGAGTCAATGACATCATGATTCATAAACAAGAAGAGGCGCTTGGCATGAATGTAAGGGCATGTGACATGTTGTTCTTTCCTATGGATAACGTTGATTTTTGTTTTGCTATCTCCACTTTGTTGCTTTGTTTTGGTCAGAAGTTGCTATGTCCACTTCAGCTTTCAGCTTTCTTTACATATTGCCAAAATTGGACAACATGAACTGACCTTTCTTCATGTATCATGCAAACCTTAGTCACTCTAATACTTATCTTTGTATACAACCTACTACACATATATAATTATATTGAATTGGAAATATCGTATATAAATGCCACGCCATCACTCACCTAATATGCCCTTTTTTTATTTATTACAATGATGCATCCTAATAACATGATTATATACGAGAAAATAAAATTGTATCATTGTCTTCGATATGATTATTTTTGTCAGTTGTTATAAAAGATGATTTTAAATCATCAGATTATATTAAAATCGTATTTAATTTAAAAAGATAATTAAACGAAATTTGATCAAGATTTAACACTTCAAATTTGTAATTTTTGGTATGCATACCAAGCACACACACAAATTCTCATTGGAAAGATCGATCACAAGGGCCTCCGAGAGGAGGAATCATGTGGATCTATAAGTGGATCCCAGTAAGTTATAACTTTCAAACAATTGTTAATCTGAAAGAGGACTTGTGGGTACTTCTTATTAGAGATGACATAATTATAAACCGTCACATTTGATTCAAAGTTATGTTGTATCGATCGAGTATTTTCTTTATATCATGTTCTTTAAAGTAGATTATAAACTGGCAAAGGCCCACTTTCACCAGCTCATAGTGACTAGACAGTGGACACTACAGCAAATAGGTTCATTATTGAGACGTAATTCGGTTCTCAAGGCCATAAGTCTGAAAATTTGTTAGAGCTTTTGCTCTTTCTGTTCTGTACTGCGCGTATGTAAATTTCAAGGCCTCCCACATCACATCCAAAGGTTGTTTTTTCCTCCCTCTGTCCATTTCGACCCCTACTTTTACTTTAGTGAGTCAGATGCCAATATTGTCAACCCAAACTTATGAATATTTCAACTTAACTAAAATATTTCGCCGATAGAAATTCCAGAGCCAGATAATTCTTAACCAAATTCTACTCGAAGGGCGGGGTGAGTCTTATTTTTCTTGTAAACTACTATGAGTCAAACGTTACACAACATATTAACTAGATAAGACCTTTTAGATTGGGATTACTGAGTATCAAATGCAGAAACATCCTGTGAAAAGAAAAATGAATGGCATCAGTTTGCTACACCAAATGATTGGTGTCACGGACTCTTAACTATGACATGCAAAAAATACTTAACGCTCAAGTTGAATTTACGAACAAACCAAAGAGATTTAACATTTATCAACTATAATATAAAAGCTGATATGTATCCACTTTTACTTTTACTTTTTAGTCGTAAAAAACGGTGTGTTTTGATGCTTTCTTCTTCTTCTTAGTGGCTTGCCTCCCACGTGTCGCAAGTGCAACTCTTGCAAGAATTTGGACCTTTTAGCTTAAAAGAGACAAACATTTTAATACAATTCACAAAATTGCCACTTGTACATGAGAAATTTGTTTTTAACACATGTAAAAGGACAAATTCAACTAATCTGGTGTGCCAAAATAGTGTCTAGCACACCATTTAAAGATGGAATTTAATTCAAAATAAACTCATATTCACTCTTTTTTTTTTTAAATTGTTAAAATCCGTATTACTCTCTCTTTTTCTAAATATCAATTTATTTTAGATCAGTAAATTCAAATGATTTTTTTAATTTTAAAATAGTGTGACAAAATAATTAAAGATTTAAAAAAAAAAGTATTGAAGGAGAAACCTTTTTTTTTTTTTTCCTTTTGCTGGAGAAGAGAGATAAATTTTATTTTATTTTTTAGTGTTTTTTATTTTCTCTAAAAATCGTCTTTCATTGCAAAATCATTTTGCTATTGAATTTCTGTTTTATTTTATTTTAATTTTATTTTTCTTTAAACTTCTTTCTATTTTGTTTCATTTCTCTTTTATTTTTTACCTCTCACCCCTCACCCCCCCCCCCCCCCTAATTTTTAACTTGTACTTTTGCATGTAACTTTTTTTCTTTCATTTTCTCTTTATTAAAAGCTCATATCCTATCATTATTTTATTAAGACCTCTAATCTTAACTTTCTCACTAGTCTAATTTTGGTGAAGCCTTTTCCCTCTTCTTTTCATGATTAAATTTTTGTGTCATTTTTAGTTTTCTTGATAAACTAGAGAGGGAGGGGGGACATAAGGTATTTTCTCTCTTTTTGGGTCTTTTTTTTAATTAAAAAAAAAGACGATTATGTTTTCTATTGTTACTTTAAATGACTTCGATACATATAATTATTTCAGTTGTTTTGTTATGGAGAGTTATTGGATTATTTCTTTAGAATACATTTTTTTCCCTTTGTATTCGACATAAGCGAATTTTAGTTCAACAAGTTCTACTTAAGCAATCTAATTATCAAATGATGTGACTATTGTTGTTTTACTAATCATTTTCATTTGGATCAGAACTTTTATTTTCGATAACAAATGAAAGCTACAAATATTACAAAGACAAAATGAATTATATATTGATTAGATTAATTTCGATAATTATTATAATATTATCATAGAACAGACAAAATGATTTATATATTGATTAGAGTGTTTTAGATAATAATTATAATATTATTATATTTATATGATAAAATACGAATCCTTCACTTATTGTTTGTTTGGTATTTAAGTTTAACTCTAACTAAGCTGTACTTTTTCACCTTAATTTTTATCTCTTTTAAAAAAGTCAATAAAAATTATAACTAATTTTGAAAAGTCAACTAACTCTAACTTAAAAATTTCATCTCAAGCTTAGATTATTATTAACATATTCTTTTAAGTAAAAAATTTCTTCTATTTATCCATATTTATATATTGATTTTTATCTTTTACATTATGAAAATTTCAATTACACAACAGTAAAACTCAATATGTGTACCGCACGTATTTTAACTAGTAAAATAAAAAAATAAAAAAAAAAAAAAAACCATAGAAAATTTTTCAATCTACTTTCTTATCAAACGTTTTTTACAAGCAGTATCCTACCTCTTACCTGAACAATGGTAGGAAGATGTTCGGTAACAGCTTAGCTTTGAAGATTGCCTTCCCTGAAATCTCATGATACATTCCCTTGCCAAATCGGGTTTGGTGCTTGGAAGTTCAAGCATTGCAGCGCTTGTTTCCGCCACCGGTAGATTAGTCATTTGCCTTGACGGACAACTCGTGCGATCTTGGATTCAATGATTGTTCTTGAAGATGATCTCAAATCAAGGACCTTAAAACGGTCTCTTTTGATGTCAAAGTAAAATTTAGCCATGTTCTTATTTATAGAAAGCGATAACACTTAAATGTCACATAGATATAGCATTAGTAATAGCCCGTATGAAGAATTCCATGTTGAAATTGGATTCAAAGTTTCAACTCTGGTTTGATTTCAAAAATTGTGAAAAAAAAAAAAAAAAAGGATACCAGATACCTTTCAAACTATTCAAGGATGTCATATTGTTGGAAGACACAGGTTAAAACCTCCTTTTACGCAGTATGTTTTATGTACGTGAAGAAACTACAACGAACAAATCTTGACAGAATACTAAAGGTATCATGTATATCATATCATTACATATAATTAAATGTAATTTTTCTTATGAAGTGAATTTTAATCTGTTCTTTTTCACATATTGCTCTTCATATCTTACATTATAAAATTTTTAAGGATTAATTTTATAAACGTGCCTAAACTATGTACCCTATTTCATTTTGTATCATAAATTATCAAAAGCATTCAACATGCCCTTTAATATACACAAAATGGTTCAAATTTCCCTCTCCATCCACTTTTGTCGATGCACTTAACAAAATTGTTGATATGGCATTCATTAAATAATTAATCAAATTTATTTTAAAATATAAACCCATATTATTTATAAAAAAAAAAATTGGTGAAAAACTAATTAATCTTTTTAAAAAATCAAATAAAATTTTAAAATAACAAAAAATAGAAAGGGCAAAAAAAAAAAAAAAAAAAAGGATAAATCTCTATCTCGACCACCACCTACATCGCCCCGCGTGATCCGACCTTTGACGCCACCTCCCCCGTCCGATCGAATTCCAAGATTTTCCACCATGGGTTCAATTTCCAGCTGCGTTTTAGGCATGGCTAGTAGCTTTTTTTTTTTTTTTTTTTTTTTTTGGTTTATTGGTTTATTGTGATTGAAGCTTAGAAAGATTACTAAGGTGGTGTTAGAAGGTCACAACCCTTTTTCAAGTATTTAAGGTATCAAATCTCCTATCCTCACTTCGGAATATATTTATAAATTTGTTCATGAATCTATTGTTGTTGTTTGCATATGCGTATGTGATTCTTGTCTAAGCTAAGCTTATGAGATCTGTGTTTAGACAAGGTTTATATGATCTTTGCTTAAGTAAAGGCATGATTAAAAAGTTTATATCTGTATGCTTGATAGACGGTGTTTCAAGACGATATCTTTATGATTTTAATCCAAAGAAAGGATTTTATTTGATGTTGTAACCTGTGATAAGGACTCAAAGCACAAGCTTGAACTCAATACTAGATTCATGGGTGTAAGAAAGAATTAACAAGCAAAAATAATCATGAAAGACTGAGTAAACTGATGGTATACTTAAAGTAACCCACGGATTTTCTCTGCCAAAAGTCTGGCAGCTTTTTGTCAGTGATTTGCAGGCCATTTATAGGCCAAACTGGGCTCCAAGCCCAGAAGAGAAAAAATAGAGCCAAGTGTTAGGAACGTTTTTGAATGAAATAGCGTCCGTGAAATTCCGACTCTAGCTGTTTGGGACGTTTTTCCAAATCCTGTGCAAGCAGTTTTTTTTTTTTTTTTTTAAATTTTTTTTAAATTTTTTAATTTTTAAGATAAGCGACAGTTTTGTTTTTCGAGAAAACGAGACACTTACGGGCAGAACCAGATTTCGAACAAAACATGAAAGTTTTAATGAACGTTTTTCATGAAGAATATTTTGTCAAATTCTAATGAATTTTAAGATATGAATTTTTGCACAAAATTATAAAAATAGTTAAAAGAAGGATTTTGGTTTACGGTGTTTCATAATTTTCGAAACTTGGACCGTGAGTCCTCGATGGCAAGTTAAAAAAAATGATTTTCATTTTTTGTGTTGAAATATGAGGAAGACGACGGGAACCAACAATGACCTCCCAAATTCATTTCACAAACGAATAAGTATTAAAGTTAATAGTTTTAAAAATGATTATTTTAACTCAATATCAATCTTCTGATGTTCAAAAAAAAAAAAACTCATTTCAAGCTTAGAATTGTTTTAGAAAGCCAAAAATCAAATTTTTACACCATAGTCTATGTGTTGAGACAATTCAGATAAAAGAGTATTGAACTTATACTCTTATTGGATATGTTTTTCAGGCATAAATTAAATCCGTAGCTAGCTGTAGGCCAAGAAACTTGTTTAGAACAAGGTAAGTTCAAAGCTCACCCACAGTATGAAGTTCAATTGCTTTCTCAAATATTTTTACAGTGTCAAGTTGTGTAACACATGCTCACATTTTTTTAATGCATAATAACCAAGTAAAGATAACAAGGCAAGAATAAGTTAAGTAAGTGATGTACCATCCTCCACTAAAGGGAGGATAAAGATCTCCACGAGGGTGAGATATTCATGGACGGATGTCAAGGACCAATAGTGAGACTATGTGGGTCGCTTCCCCAAGTCCCCTTTCTAGTCGCACAAACTTGGTACGATCTCATGGGCCCATTACAAGTTTAAGATAAGATTTACAAGATAAAAGTTTCGTAAAAAAACATAATTAGAATTTTTATGTTTATTTATGCTCATGTATTTTTATTAAATGTTTTGTGAGAATTGTTTGGACTTACTTAGTAAAAGCTCATCTAGTTCTTTCATGAACTAGGTAATGTATTTTTCTGTTTTCATTTCTCTGTGTTTAAGTTCATTTTCGATTTCAACATCGGGATGCTTAATCTTTTTTTGATTTTGTTCTAGCTTTGCAATAGTTGTCATTTTAACCCTTATATTTGCAAATACCCCACTTGGTTATCTTAGGTCATTTTAGGCTACTTAGACTTCCATCCCAAGAATTTCTCATGCCATGGCCTCTCTCTTGAGAGCTTCAAATATGATGTTGATGGCTTGCGCCATCACCGGAGGGGCGGCAACGAGAATGAGAGAGGCAGACGGAGAGAAGAGATGACTTAACCGATTGATGAGACAATTCTCATCATCGGATACTCATGCGGATCCAGCATTGCTGCCCGGAGAGGCGGATTGCTGATCAGAGAGTAGGGGGTGGAACAACGACGAGGATTGGAGTGTGACCTTCAACAAGCTGCTGTGGGTCAGTCAAAGAACATGTGAGAGGGCAAGGGAAAAATTGCTTGTTTCCTACCCTGATTTGCTTGATCGCTATTGTAGCTCCGGCATCGCGGCATCATTTGAGGATGTGGCGTATTTGGAAAATTCATGCTCAGTTGTTCATGTCACCGAAGAAATGTTTCACTGGAGCCTAAAATGACCTAAGACAACCAAGTGGGGTATTTGCAAATATAAGGATTAAAATTACCACTATTGCAACACTAGAACTAATAATTTGAATACAATATGAATATTTTGTTTTCATATTTTTGAAAAAACCACTAAAAAAATAAATATTGACACATGGCACGATTTTAGTGGTTTAAAGAACTTGAGGTTTTGCAAATATACCTTGGGTATTTGCACACAAAACTAAGCCCTGTTTGGTTTTATAAAAGAGCAAAGAGACTTTAAGTTTGTTTGGTTTTGTACAATGTGAAGTCCACCATAGTCATTATACTATTCAGGCTAAAAAAACAATTTCTCTTTGCTTGCTTTTAGATTGTTTTCCCAGTCTTGCCTTTGCTCCAAAATTAGCCACCGTGGTTAGTGTTCTTCTGAAGCTGCCGAAGCCGAAGTTGGGTGAATTCTCAAAAATGCGTCAAGGAGTTTGAGAGACGGTATGCAACTGCGTTGATGACCTTTGAGACGGAAATAGAGCTCAGAAGCTCAAAATCGTGTCTTCTTCTAAGCTTTTGATCTTCATTTGCCACATATTTTATTTCCTTTTGGCTCCTATTTGTTTTTGAGCATAGCATCATCTTCGGATCTCTGATATAAACGACGGGTTCTTCCTGACGGTGTACTGTTTAGAACTATGTTGTATCGATAAAGGTTTTTTTTTTTTTTTTTTTTTTTTATTTTAAATAATAATAAATATCATATCATTTTAACAAATGGCAAAGGCCCACTTTCACTAGCTCATAGCGAATGGACAGTGGACACTAGCATAAGGTTCGTTATTGAGACATAATATGGATCCCACATAATGACCACACAAAAAGTCTATTTCCATCCAATATATGTGTATATATATATATATATATGTATGTATGCATATATATATATTTTACCTTTGTCTATTTCCATCCTACTTTTATTCAAGTGAGTCATTTACTAACATTGTCAACCCGAACTTTTAAAATTTTCAACTCAAGTAAATATTTTGACGATATAAATTCCGGGACCCAACAATGTGTAACCTGATTCAACTTGAAGGATGGGATGGGTTTAGTTTTATGCAAACTATTATGAGTCCAACGCTACACAATATATTAACTGGACAATATTTTTTATACTGGGATTATCGAATATTTAACTTAAGAACATCCTGAGAAGAGAAGAATGAGATGCATCATTACTACCACTGCACCAAACCGTCGGGGATTTTTTCTTCTTAATTAACTAGTCTCTTAACTACGACATGCAAAATTTTCACGCTCAAGTCGAGCTTAGGAACAAAACAAAGAGATTGAAGAGAACTTTGCAATCTACTTTCTTTCAAATGTTTTTTATAAGCAGTATTCAATCTTTGACATGAATCAAACTAATACACAACAAGAAAAAGTTGTTCAAGTAAAGCCAGAACAACGAAAGGAAGATGTCCAGTAGCAACTATACAATATCCTCAACAGCTTACCTTTGAAGCTTGCCTTAACTGAAATCTCATGAGAAATTCTCTTGCGCAATCGGGTTTGGTACTTGGAAGTTCAAGCGTTGCAATACATGTTTCCACAACTGGTTTGTCTGTAGATTAGTTAACATGTGGGACTTCGAGTTCAATGATTGTGCTTGAAGATGATCTCACATTCAAAGACCTTAAAATGGTACTCTCTTGATCTCAAAGTAAAATCTTGCCATGTTTTCTTCAGCAGAAAAAGATTACACTGAGATGGCATATATATATATATATATATAGCACTAGGAATAGACTTAAGAAGTCTACCATGTTGAAATTGGATTCAAAGTTCCAACTCAGGGATTGTTTTCATTAATTTGATTTCAGGAAAAAAAAAAAAAAAAGATACCAGATACCTTTCAAACTTAGTAAGGATGTCATATCGTTGCAAGACACCGGTTAAAACCTCATTTTATGCGGTGTCTTGTATGTCTCTCATCATTCTGAAGTTCGTGAAGAAACTAAAATGGACAAATCTTGACGGAATACCTGAAGGCAAAAAAAGTCAATAAATTTTTATTTTTTATTTTGCTAGACTATTCAACTCAAGTAAGACAAGGAGAACGTAAGAATATGAGGCCGAATGCTTGTTTTAACTTTTACCTTCTTAAAGGATTCCAGCTCTCGCCTAGGATCTTCCACATTGTTCTCAGACTCTGTTGATGGCAGTGAGTACTAGACAACAAATTTCGATCCTCTAAACCTCTAAATACCTGCAAACAATCCTTCAGGTCAGTTGCCGGTGTCAAGACTCAGAAATCAACTTAAGTCATTTGTCACACGCAGCATTCAAATACATTCTAGCTATTTTAGCTGAGGATATCATAACTAAAACTAAATCTAACTCTAACTCGATTTAAAAAAGAGAGAACCAATTGCCTTCAATGTGTTAGGTAGAGAGAGAAACAGTGAAAGATCCAGAAAAAAATAAAAATAAAAATCTTTGCCCGCGAATGCTTTCTAAATTATGTGCTTTACCAGTTTGAGCAGTATGTAAAAAGAGAAAAGGAGAGTTCGGACTGAGATTTATTACCGTTTTGAAATTTGAAACCTTCATAAGAATATGAAGACTGCGTGTCTGGTTTGTTCATGCATTGATATTCCCATAAAGCAACAGAGACTCGTATATAATTGCACAAAGAAATTTTAATTTCTTCTTCACCTGAAAATAATACGAAAAAAATGCAAAAATAGACATAAATACCATCTTTTCCACATATCTCTCGGACAAATCTGAATAGAAAATTTGAAGAAGAAAACTCTACCACTTTTGGGAACTCCTTCCTATGATGTCTCACGAGCAGTGCTATAAACTGTCAATTTGCAAGTGAATTTCAGTGGAGAGCATGCCCATAATATGCATCACTTTAGGGCATAGCATCCCTATAAGAAAACAACATACCTTGATTTCCTCGGTGCTGTAACCACGAAGATAATCGCCATTCTGCATAAAAGACCCAGGTTATCAGGACCATCCACCTTTTGATACATATTGGGTTAGGAAGATTAAGACAGAGTTAATTCACATTCTACAACTTCGAACTTTCTACTCGCTGATGATAATACCTGCACAAAAATGATAACTAGAACAGATCTACCAAAAAGAAGTCCACTAAAAATTGCATACACTATTCATGCAAAAAATTATAATAATAAATAAATTAAAATAAGCTTAAGAGGAAAGAAGCATATACCATGATAATACTGTAAGATTGCTTAGGGTAGCCCTTTTTACAGGTGAAAAGTCCGAAGTTGTGAAGCATACAAGCTGCTTCAAGATACTCAGGATCCTTGTTGTCTAAGGAGGCAGCAACCTGGTTACCAACAAGTTCCTGGCATTTCCTTGAGTCTTCAAAATTTTCCTGTAAAATCCATTTACTCAAACATCGGATGTTCAGACAAGACAACTTCAAGTGCAGATACAAGAGTAAGAAAAATGTAAAAGAAAGTGCTTCACGCTTTGATTGAGCTCCGATTTTTGAGTAAGAAACTTAAATCCTACGTGACCATGACAGTTATGACAGTTTTCGTCCTGTATAAAGAAACCGGAACAAGAACTCTCCTCAAAATAACACATATCCAACTACTCCAACTTTAGAGAAATGCCATTGCCATGTCCAAATCTGCAGTTCTAGTCTAATAGTATTTCAGTCTCAAATCGATTCGTAATCATCATTAGTGCTACTTACGGTAATGCAAAGAGTTACACTCAAAATTAACATAACTCAAGTATTCAACAACTTACAACCCCAAACAGTTACACATCTTCGCAATGCTGGCACATTGAAAGGCAGCCATCATCCTCTTCTTCCCATCAAACCTTATCGCCAACCGCGCAACAGACCTCCACCTATCATCGCCATTCCAGTCCCAACCCTCGTAAACCTTACATAAAATCTCCAGAACAACGGAGAGTCCCACAACAACACCCTCAGCCAACGCAAACCCAGAAACCTTCATCTCCTCAACACTAAGCATGTGTTTGGACCTCCAATCCAAACACTACTTATACAATTTAATTTTTATCTTTTTCTTTCAGCTTTACTGTCCACATAGTTTTATAACTCAAAATTTAAAAGTCCATAACTTTACATACAGAAGTCTAAACGAGACAATTTTTTTTTAATTGCATAGAATTTCGAGATGAATAAAACAAGTTCCACATTGATTTTTTTTTTTTTTTTCCGAACACATTTTAAGTTTTCACACTTTTTAACTTAAACCATTCAAACGTTTTCATAAATGCACAATTCATTAAAATCCAAATTCTATAATCCAAATCTTAACATAAAACGCATGCTAAGAGCCTCAAATATCTCCTGCAACGGCACCGCCCTCGCCACGATAAACTCCGACCGCCTCTTGAAAACCCGCTCTCTCCTCACACTCTCTTCCTCTTCCCTACCACATAACCTCTCAACAACACCTCTCAATTCCCCGCTACTCAACCTCCAATCCCCGCTTCCAACCTCAAAAACACTGCCCCCATTACCATATCCGTAAAAAACCGCCTTCTCTAAAGTCCGTATGGTACCGGAACTCCCAACAGCCACATGAAAACCACACCTTTTAATACCCTCAACCAAACCAGATTCTTCCATAACCCTCTTATATACTCTCTCATGCCACCACACTCTCCAAACTCTCTCTGGCTCAAACTAACATGACCCAGATTCAAAGAGCAAGAAAAAACAACATTTCCACTCTTCCCAACAAGAAACTCGGTGGACCCACCTTCGATATCGACACAAAGAACCGATTTTTGAAAACATATTAAAGAACTGAAGCGTGCCCAGATAAACAAACCTGGATTCTTCCTCTCCGGTCAAGACATCGATTTAGAATCCTGTCTGTTCCCTCACGTTGTTCAAGGACGCGGTCCTGTTGGTGGCTTCGAGGTTGCTGACGTGGCGACGCAACGGGTGGTCGTGGTTGTGATGTTGTGGGATTGAAGCAGGCTTCGGAAGTGTTGGAGGACTTCTATGGCACGAAGTTCGAAGTCGGCGGAGATGGTGAAAGGAGTGGAGGAGGAAGTGGGTTGGTAGTGGTGGTCGCGGCCAAGGACGACGGGCTCTTTGCGGCGGTAGAGGGGGAGGAAGCGGCCGGTGGCGGTGGCGGTGGCGGTCGGGTGGGCCCGGATGATGAGGAGCTTGAAGGAGTAAGTGCCCATGCGATGGAGAAGGAGGAGGGGGTTGGGATAGCGGAGGAGGACGCCATTCATTTTACTGAAACACTCCGTGGACAAACGGCAACTTAGCTCATCAGTTTTCTGCTTATTACAGGGGAGTTGGGAAACGACAATAGAAGTTGGGTTAAACGATATGTCGTTTTATCTCATAAAACGATACGCCGTTTTAAAAAAATAATGGCTTCTAAATGCATGCTAGTGAAAAAGCACACGTCGTTTGTTAGTGAGGTAGTTGTTGTCGCTTAAACGAAAACGACATGTTGACTTTGTAGACAACGAGGCAGAAGTTATAATCGGCAGAATGTAGTGGGTAATTTAGCATAAACGACATGTCGTTTTTTGAATGAAATCGCATAGGACAGTAGAATAAGAATAGCATCTCCCTCATGCCCCTCCAATAGTTAAAGCCTTAGCCCCTTTTTTTTTTTTTTTTTTTTTTTTTTTTTTTAAATACGAAATTTTCTTGCTTGAACCATTTCTTTCATCGCTTGATTTCTGCACCAAATAGCCTAAAATCCTTTCACCTCTTCTTCATTCCATTTACACTCAATGCCTTTATAAAATTTTTGCCTCCATTCCACCTTCAACACTTTTTCACAAGGAATTTATCTATTTAATCTTTTCATAATCATTCAAAATACACTCTTCTTGGCTATGAGTAACATCAATTAAACAAAAACCTTTAGCCATATGTTACCTCCCTTGTTATTGATATTCGACCAGTGCAATTTGAGTAAAAAAAAATAAAAATAAAAATCAACTAGTACAACAATTATAGCGGGCAAAAAACGTGACGACAATCATTGGCCTTCCTAAGTTAATTTGGCTACTCCTCCATTAGCAAACACCAAAATCTCCAAGGCCTCATTTTATTGTCGTATAAGACTAGCTCAGTGTCTTCTAGTTCATTTCCCTCCGCAACATCAATCTCTTGAATCAACTAATATAAGGAAAATACTTGACTGCTTAAGCTCTTACCATTATCACTCGGTGTTAATTTCTTTTAAAGTAATATAGTACTTACCTTGTGATCATGTCATCATGGTTATGACTTGTATTCATGATCAATAACTTCCTTAATCCTTACTTTGGGACCATTGCCTTGCAAATTATTTCAATTTCACTCGTTACGAATAGTCCTTGATCTAAGTCGTGAACTATTTTTGCAATGCGATGGCTTCAGAAATAAGGCTTTTGTATGGTGAAACTAATCGAGAATTTATCTGAGTTGCTATTCTAAAATTTGATGGTAGCACTATTATAGGTCATGGCAGCCACCTATTTTGAATTGAACATCCCGAGCCAAATACTCAGGTGATGCGTGGAGATTTGCACACCCCCAATGATCATTTTGCTAGAGCACAACCCCTTTGAATTACGTAATTAGTGTTGTTTGAATATGAAGTTTCCATGATTTTATGTTAGTTAGATGGACTCTATTAATTTTGGGATTATATAATTTTGAAGTCTGTAAACGATTAACCGCAGCAGTTTCTTGAAAATTGACAAAAGGCAAAGGGCTCTTTAGATGCCAAACATGCACTTGTTTTGGCTTTTCACAAGAGTCCCACATCAACTACGTATGGGAAGGAAGAGTTCTGGAGTTATTATAAAAGAAGGGTTGAAAAATGACCAAAGCATACCTTTCTCGGCCTTTTGGCTAAGATCAAGTGTAGTATCTGTTCTTATCAGTTTAATATCTGATACGTGGGCCAATGGCCCACATGATATTAAATTAATTTTTTTAGGGGGAGGGTCCACCACAATAGCTTGCTATTGGGGCCCTCGAGCGTCGCCCATGCGTTGCACTACTGCACGGGCCTGGCGCACCCCACCAAAGCAGTTCAAAGTTCTGAGCCTAGCTCATGTGTTTTTTTGTTTTTCAAGTTTAAGCTCGTGTTTTTTCGTTTTTCAAGTTTTGATTTTAAAATTGAAAGAAAAAAAGGAACTCAATTAAAAAAGCTTTCAGTACATGAATTTGGTAGCTCTTGTTTCTATTTTTTTATTCTTTTTTTTTTAAGAAGAATTTGGAAGCTTTTGCATCAATTCGGTAGCTTTTAATATTTGTCAATATATGATTTGAGACTAAAATTGAGAAATGTATTTTAAGGCCAGTAATAGTGATAGGATTCATGACAATATTTTCTATTAATTAAAAAATTTAAGAACGAAAAAAAAAAACTGTGGCAAAATACTATTGATAATTTATAGATCCACACGTACTAATAAAAAGGCTTTAGAGATGCACGCTGAAGGCATGCTAAGGTTTCTATAAGATTATATTATTCTTAATTTTTTTTTTCAAAAGAAAATTCTTATATTTTCAATTTCATTTCATTCTTATAAACATATATTACAAACATGTTATATTTGCATGTATAAACTAATTATAATTTCATAGATACACTAATCATAAGACGAGTTCAAAATTTCCTATACTTATGTTTTATAGCAAATAATACAAATACACGGCGAGATTTAGATGAAATTGTGAAAACAACCATTTAAATGGGTATATTTATATTTTTCTCTCTTTTAGTGTTTGCTAAAATTTATAATCTTTTATTCTTATTCGATTATATATATATATATATATATATTTTTTTTTTTTGTGGGGTAAGTAAAGCAAATGAATCTGTGGCGTCCCATTAGTCGCACCGATGAGATGATAAGGAACTTGATCCTAGGTCTTCACAACTTGATCCACATCCTTTGTCCAAAATTTAGTGTCCTTAATAGTGTCTAACCAATAATATTATGTCACGTCATCTGAAAAAGTTTAAAATGCTTTATAATTGATTTTGTATGTCTTAAAATCTAACTTTTTTTAATAATGTGTCAAAATATAATTGGTTAGACACCATTCGCGACATCAAAATTAGACAGGCGATATCAATCCTTCACAACTAGTAAAACCCAGGCTTCAAATATAGACAACATACGATCTAGAAGCGAAGGCTCTAAGTAGTTTATTATATATATATATATATATATGCCATTAAACCATCACCACCGGTGGTCAAATAATTAAAATTTTTTTTTTGGAAAATAAAAAAAAATGATAATTCTACAATGAGGTTATTTGTTTTCACCCCAATCATGGAGTCAAATTTTTCAGCCCTTTAATCATGTTTGGCTGGTGTTGATCAAAAAAATACACCAAATCAAAAATAAAACACCTAAACATGATTACAATTGAAAAATAGGGGGTGGGAAACCAGAGCACATTAGAAATTTTTTTTTTTGGGGGGGGGCAGGGGGCTTACTAGACCCAGATTAAAGTTGGGGGGACGGGACGGCAATGCCTAGTGGGTGGGGGGAGACCAGATCCAGATTGAAGTGTGGGGGAGGGGCCAAACCCAGTCTCGGGGCGCAGGGGGGTGGGGTCGAACCCAGTTCGCGATGCCAGCGATGGGTTCGTGGGTGCCTTTGGCAATGGAAAGGAAAGGCGACACGTGTTCGTGGATGGAGTTGCTAATGGGAAGAGGGGTTGCCGGAAGGAATGGAGTTTTTTTTTTTTTTTTTTTTTTATGTTGTTTTGAAAAGTTTTGTTAAAAAAAAAAACAAAGAGTAATTGGTCAAAATGATCCCAGAACTTTATATAATGTGACTATTTGATCCCTATTTTTTTAATTTTAGCCGAGAAGACATTAAATTCTTTAAATATTAATAATCTTAATCATTTTCGTCCAAATCCTTCCAATAGAAGGGGGAGTTTGATATGTCAGTTTGAGTTGGGATTTTTAAGTTGAAATAGTAAATTTTTTTAAATTTTCAGAAAAGACGAAAAACTTTTTAGGAAAAAGACAAAAACATTTTGGGAAAAAGACAAAAAAAAAATTTTAAGATGAGATGATAACCAAACTCCCCGTAAATCATGTATAATAATCTAATTTAAAAAAGTATTTTAGTAATATCATAATAAATTTAATTTAACGAATTAAAAAAAAAACTCATACAGAAAACCTAGAAATTCTTATTTCTCTCTCATACCCCTCCGCGCCCCCGCCACACCGGGTTATCGCTCTCTTCATTTCCTCCACCCCACCGCCTTCGACCAGAACCTCCCCATAAATCAAGTTGATCTAAATAAACAAAATAAAAAACTTGTCTTCTCCAACCTCTTGGCCTCACACACTTGCAGATCACAAGCACAACAAGTTCTGCAGCAAAAAAAATTTTTTTTGGGCTACATATGTTGATTCATTAAACCCAAAAAGAGAGCCGAAGCTCAACACATCAAATGGCAGCAGCAGCAACAAAATAAAAGCAATTGAGGAGTAACCTAAGATCTGAGGCTTGTTGACGAGGTGTATAAACTCGGGCTCGTATCGAGCCAAATATCACCTCTCCCAATCCCAATTCTCGCCACCAATCTACCCACCGCTGCTATCGCCGTCCCCGCTGCAATTTCGAGACACTATGCTCGCGAGCCCAAACAACATCGCGAAATCCAGGCGACAATGAAACCCCACCATCAGAAAACGAGACAACTCGGCGCTGCATTCGACAGCGAGAGAGGGAAACTTCGTTGTCGTCAAGGAAATCCTCGCCGGTGCCGGAAAAGTGGATTTGAAGGACCTCCTGTTCATCGCCGTCCACTGCGTCCTTGAATATTTTCTCAGCTGGGTTATTAAAACTCAATCCGGATTTTTTTTTTTTTGGGTTTTTTGTTTAATGATTGCAAAAGTGTGTTAAAAAAAAAAAAAAAAGAGTTTTTTGAACTCAAAGTAGCTTAAGATTGTTGGTTTTGCTTTTATTTAGGGGATGTTAGCGGTAATGAAGACTTTGTTGCATATCTTCGAATGATGCTTTGATGTTTTATCTTTAAATTTGTTTGTTTTTCACTTTCGCAGACCTGGGAATGACGAAATGATTTTCAAGCTTTGGATTTTGTGAATTCAGGGGAAACAAAGGGGAAAAAAAATTGGAGGGTGTTTTAATTTTTTTTACTAGAAAAATGATCACTTAAACAAGTGTAAACTTAACTGTTTTTAATAAAAAGGATTAAGGGTTTGTTTGTTGTTTGAATTGAGTTTGAGATGAGATGAAATTTTTAAATTTGAGTTAAGTTGACTTTTTAAAAAGTAATTATAAATTTTGTTAACTGTTCAGAAAAATATAAAAATTGATATGAAAAATTTAAATTGAGATTGAGTTAAATTCATTTGTCAAACATATATTAAGGTTGTTAATATTTAAAAAATTTAAGTTTTTTCGATTAAAATTAAAAAAATAGAAATTAAATCATCATTTTATAAAGAATTCATAAATTATTTTAATCAATTACTCAAAAAAATCAATATTTAGATAATTTAAGGTCTTCTCGATTGAAATTAAAAAAAACAGAAATTAAATTGTTTTTATAAAGAATTCAATGATCATTTTATCGATTACTTAAAAAAAAATCAGGTGTAATAAATTTTATTATTTTTTGATTTATTTTTTTCGATCTCACCCGTTCAAAACCAATCCAACGGTAAGATAAAATTTGACTCGTAGAAGTCTCCTAAAAAAAAAAAAGGAAAAGAAAAAATTGTTATGGCTAGCACAACATGGTGTTATTCAAAAAAAAAAAAAAAGAAAGCACAACAGGGTGATGTACTTTTATCATCTATGGGCCTTGATCAGTATCGTAATGCAGGCTCGTAGACTATTGGGCCTTTTCAGTTGAGTTCCCTCCTTTTCCCCTTTTTTCACTCTCTCTACTTCGAACCCTCGCCTCTCCCTCCCTCTCTCTCCCTCTCTCTCTCTCTAACTTCGTTGTGGGAATTTTTCACTGCTTCCATTTCTTGCATTCTCCCGTGCTTTCTCGCCGTTTCTTTCCCTCTGGAGCTGCGACAACATGGAACATGGAGGTGGCCGCAAGAGAAGGAAGCGTGATGCTTCCTTGAACGACAGCGATATTCTTCGTATGATTCTATTGTTCTTCAATCTGCTTCAACTGATTTTATTTGTTTTTCAACGAAACATTTGAAATGATTTGGTTTTCAGTATCTTTACTTGCATTTTTAATAATATATTTTCTTGGGTTTGTGTGTGTGTGTGTGTATGTGTGAGTTTCAGAGGAAAAAAATGGAACTGGAGAGAAGAAATCGTCAAAGTCTGGTGGAAAGGCGAAAGAGCACAAGGATCAATTGGAAAGGCTTAAGGAAAAGGTTAGAAAGAAAATGTTTTTATCTTCTTATACTAGCTTTAGGTGGCTAAAGCAATGAAATTTTCATGTTTTGAAAGCTTAAAATTGGTTTGGACGTTGAGGGTATTCGAAATAATTTCTTATTGTTTTGTGCAGGACCCGGAATTCTATGAATTCTTGAAAGAACATGACCAGGAACTTCTGCAGTTCAATGATGAGGATATTGATGTAAGTTTTCCCAGAAAAAAAAAATTAAAAAAAAAAATCTAGTAGCACATCTCTGGAACATTTTGCAGTTTAAAACTTTCGTCGGGAATTTGTAAAATAATAGTGATTCACATCAATAGTCAGAGCATCCCGAATGCGATGCCAAAATGTTGTGCCAACGGTAAATTTTAGCATTTAGATTTAAAAAAAAAAAAAATCTCTTTAGTGGAGTGCAATCTTTGGTGTTAAATTTGCTATATGGTAAACTTGAGTAGCATTTATTGGCTGGTATCTTCACTTTTTCATGAGATCATTACATTATGGTTATTTTTACATTATTTAAATAGTCAAAACTCACTTCTATGAGTTCCAAAAGCGTAACAGTAATGGCAAAAAGTAGATATAATATTAGAAGTAACTTTAGCAGTAGCATTGTATTTTGGACCATAAAGTAAGATAATGCTGTTTTTCATACTCTTTTGATACAAATATAGCATTGACATAGACAAATGCATTGGAGATGGTCTTAATTGTTGTTAAATTTAGGGAAAGATTATGGTTTTTTAAGCACAAATTTAAAAAGTAGATACATGCTTCTTGAATTTTTTGCAGTTTTAACACTCATTCATAATTTTTTGGCAATTAGTCCCTAAAGGAGTCCGGTATTTGCTAAAAATTTAGCTCCTGTTAAAGGCTAGATAACAGGAGTTGATTTGTACTCTTTTGGAAATTCAGGGATTAACTTGCTAAGAAAAAACATTTAAGGATGAAAGTGCCAAACCACAAAAAATTGTGGGTTCACCAAGTGCTGAGAACCCAAAAAGTGCTCAATATGTTCGACTTGTTGATGCTTTTGATGGATTCTTATAAATGCCCAATGTGTAACCATTTTGTGCAGGAAGATATTGGTACCGATGTGGAAGAGGAAGAAACTGAAGTAGATGATGAAATTAATGTGGATGAGGATGACGTTAGTGGCCGTGAAATTGAAGAGGAGGCAGAGAAACCTTCTGCACGGGTTATAACCACTGCAATGGTGGATTCCTGGTGTAATGCAGTTCGAGATGACGTAAAGTTGGCTGCCATCCGCTCTCTTATGAGAGCTTTTCGCACCGCATGTCACTATGGTGATGATGGTGGAGATAATTCATCAACGAAATTAAGTATCATGTCAAGTACTGTTTTCAATAAAATTATGTTGTTTGTACTCACTGAAATGGACGGAATACTTCGAAAAATGATGAAGCTTCCTGCTTCTGGTGGGAAGAAGGAGATCATAACAGATCTTATGCGCACTAAACAATGGAAGACCTACAATCATTTGGTGAAGTCGTATCTTGGAAATGCCTTGCATGTTCTGAACCAGATGACAGACTCAGGAATGATATCGTTTACTATACGGCGGCTCAAATTTTCTTCTATATTTTTGGCCGCCTTCCCAAGTCTCTTAAGGAAGTATGTTAAGGTTTGTACTTCGTTTTATCACTTGTGATTTCAGATCTCTAGATTGATTCTGATGCAAATGTAGGGCACTGAAATGCTCAACCATCAAACTTATCAAAACTATTTACCTGACGATTTTTTTTCTGTTTTTTGTTTTTTTGTTTTTAAACTAAATCTGGCAGCCGATATTTGTATCTAGATTAGGTTCTTGACTTATAGTACTCCTTTCAGTTTTATAATTTGTGAAGAAGGGAATAAAACTTTCTTTTACTTTTTCTTTCAGGTCGCCCTGCATTTTTGGGGTACAGGAGGAGGTGCCCTTCCTGTTGTCTCTTTTCTTTTTTTAAGAGATCTATGTATTCGACTTGGATCCGATTGCTTTGACGAGTGCTTTAAAGGGATATACAAAGCCTACGTCTTGAACTGTCAGTTTATAAATGCTGTGAAATTACAGCATATCCAGTTTCTGCAGAATTGTGTCATTGAACTTTTTGGAGTGGACATCCCAACTGCATATCAACATGCCTTCGTTTTCATTCGGCAATTGGCAATGATCTTACGGGAGGCACTTAATACAAAAACTAAGGTATCATTTCCTCTTTTTTTTTTTTTTTTTTTTTTCCATCAGATAACTCTGAAAGTTGTCATTTCCAGAACAAATTATTGATCGGAAGGTTTAAAGAGTTTTCTTTTTCTGCCGTTTGGTATATATTCTTGGATTTCACTTGTGCTTTGTTCTTGGTTGTTTCTTGTAGGAAGCATTCCGTAAAGTTTATGAGTGGAAGTTCATGAACTGCCTTGAGCTCTGGACCGGAGCTATTTGTGCCTACAGCACAGAAGCCGACTTTAAGCTACTTGCATTTCCTCTAACCCAAATCATTTCTGGTGTCGCCCGTCTAGTTCCAACTGCCAGATACTTCTCTCTTCGACTGAGGTGTGCTAGAATGCTCAACCGCATCGCCGCTTCTACCGGTAATTTTATTCCAGTTTCCATTCTTCTTTTGGACATGTTGGAAATGAAAGAATTGAATAGGCCCCCAACTGGAGGGGTTGGCAAAGCTGTTGACTTGCGAACGGTACTTAAGGTATATACACAACGGACACAAACGCCCTTATTCCTCTAATCACACTGCTTAAGACTCTGTTTTTGATGAGGGTGTGGGTAATTTTGTTCTAGGTTAGCAAGCCTACCATCAAGACCCGAGCATTTCAGGAGGCATGCGTGTATTCTGTCATTGATGAGCTTGCTGAACATCTAGCTCAATGGAGCTACTCTGTTACTTTCTTTGAGTTGTCTTTTATTCCAGCTGTACGATTGCGTAACTTTTGCAAATCCACCAAAGTCGATAGGTTTCGTAAAGCGATGAGGCAACTTATCCGTCAGGTAAGATCTTCAATTAGTGACCAGTTAGCCTCAACTCAAGCTTTGTTGGCATGCCCAAAGGTGTGAAAGCATTCTTTTATGTTCTAGGTTGAGGCTAACTCTGCATTTACAAATCAAAAGCGTATGTCAATTTCGTTCACCCCAAATGATGCTGCCGTAGATTCTTTTCTTCAGGTATGTGCTTAGTTTTCTTCATATCACTATTTAGCAGAGTTTTGCCCATAACTTCTATAATGATTCATTTCCGTAATAACTATTTACAAGCATGGCTTGATCATTGAACTGTTTACTCAAGCTTTGCTTTGCCGTTTTCAGTTAATGGGCAGCAACTGTGCACAAGATAGTTGAAAAACTCTCGGATCCCTTTTGTTTGTGAATTTGTGTATTATAATTATAAACCTTCTTTCACCAACTTAAGAAACGTCTTTTTTGGCTGTAGGATGAAAAGGCGGCCGGGGCCAGCCCTCTGTCGCAGTATGTCTTAACGCTTCGTGAAAGAGCAAAACAAAGAACCGACTCACTGATGGAATCCAGGTTTATAATCATCATGTTACCTTTTAGGCTTCTTTATATTCATTTTTTCACGTTTTGGATTCTAATTCTAACATGCTCGTAAATGCTATTGTTCTAGCGTTCTCATTGGTGAAACGTCGTCTTTCTTCGGGAAGAAGATGCTGGAAAGTGATGACGATGAAGCTGACTATAACCGGGACGAAGAGGGCAACGCCGCCTTCAGTTCTTCCTGGTTACCCGGAAGTGATTCCAAGTAAAGTCATTGCATCTCTCTCTCTCTCTCTCTCTACACTAACTAATTTGCGTTCTACGATTTACTTTGTGTTGTGATTGGTTAATTTACAGGGCCAAAGAACCTAAAGAATCGAGCAAGAAGAAGAAAAAGAAGAGAAAGACGGAGCAAGCCGAAGAAGATTTTGCCATGGAGGAAGATGTTGTGGAGGACTTTGTTCTTAGTTCGGACGAAGATGATGGTTCAATGAGTGATATAAGTCCTTCAGATGAGGAAGATGATGAAAATGGGAAGCCACCAAAAGAACAGAACAAGAAGCAGAAACCGGCAAGAAGCGCATCGAAGAACAGAAAATCTCGTCCGAAGAAATCGAGGAAAAGAAAGCGGGCGAGTTCTAATTAGCGGATTGAGTCGTTGAAGAAATATATAGTTCATGTGAAACATTCTTCTGTATTGTTTGTGATTTTGAGCTATAAGTTTTGTTTTCTTGTTTGGCTTATTACTCAAGATAAAGATAATGTCATGAAGACAGCAAATTTTCAAGAGAAAGAGGCCTAACCGGTGCTTCAAATTGCTTTATACATAGCAAAAGAATGGGACTCTAAAAAAAAAATCACGAATGTATAAAACTCCTTTTATTTTTTTTTAATAAATAAATTAATGAAATTCAGCATAAGCCTGTAAAACTTTGTGGATATGGTCATTACAGGGACAATCGATAAAACGATAAATTTGAAATAAATAAATAAAAGAGAGAATAATAAACGTAAAAGAAAAACTGTCAAAGCTGAAAAATAATTTCTGAAGAAGTTTATCTGCAAAACTTTATTGAATTTATTTTGTAGGGGGTGAGTTAGGATTTTATTTCGTGAGACATGAACTATGACAAAATTTTATACTAATTATAGCATTGTAAAAATGAAATATACAATTGTAAAAATAATTTCTTTTTCTTTATTTTTTAGATATTTGGATAAATAGTCCTTTTTACATAAGTTTTTTAATAAATAATGAAAATTTTGTAAAATTTAGAAAATAACTTTTTTTTAAATAATCAATTATTCAATAATTGATTAATTATAATTAATCAGTTACTGGTCAATTTTAATATCATTTAGCACTAATTGACCATGGTACCGTCATTTTCCTCTAAAAAAAAAAAAACGATCCAAATGTTTAAAAATTATTTATTTATCTAAATTTTTAAGGGAAAAATAATCTTTTTTAATAGCACAGTTAGAGATGGCAATGAGACGGGGCGAGATCGAGGAATGCTTTCTAATCTTCATACCCGTCACCAAAATCATCCCTATTCCTGTCTTCATCCCCGCTTAAATGGAAGCGGGGCCAAGGATAGGGATTTGTTAAGCAGGGCCGGGGACGGGGATTCCCCGTCGGAGCCCGTACCTGCCCATTCCCCATCTATTATAAATATAAATTTGAAAATATAACAAATCAAAAACAAACAATAAAGTATAAATGCACCATTAATTTAGTTCAAAATTAAATATTTCATAAACAAACCAACTTCTAAATATATACAAATAAAATCTTAAAAAATAAAGCTATTAAAATGTTACAAGCTCTTAAAACTAAACCTTTATAAAACACTTAAGCTAAAAAAAACTTGAAGCCATAAAAAATAAATATAAAATTATCTTTTTTTTTTTTTTTTTGTCTATTCCTCATAATTTAAATTTATATTTCATGGATGCACATACTTTCAAAAATAATTTTCATGGTATATTACATACTTATAAATGTATTTGAAATTATACATATATGTATATATATATATATATATATGAGGGTAGGGGCGGGGCGGAGAGTGTTTTCGCCATCCCCACCTCTAAGCTTCAGGAATAAGATTCCATCTCCGTCCCCGTTTCTGTCCTCATCCCAGAACTTTATCCCCTCTCCCCGTCCGATTCGGGGTGGATCCGAATATTGTCATCCCTAAACACAATTTAATATATTATAATTGTTCTCTAATTTTTTTTTTTTTCTTATTCATTCATTGCAAAATAATCATGATCTTATATGGCGGTCTCTATCATTACTCAATTTAATTGTAGTATGCAAAAGAGTAGACACACAATTTAAGATGTGTCTTGCAACAATGAAAAGGGTAACAAGTCAACAACCATGATCATACTTGGCGGTTTGTCCTTATGTTGCCAAGTAAAGAACCTATAATCAATCAATCAATCAATCAAGGAAAACCAAAGGTGGGGACATACAACACTACCAACGACAACATCAATCTAGCTCAGACAAGGGGCAAATAAAAATTAGAAGACAATTAGATTCTTGAATTTTGATGCTAAAAGGGATGATGAAATTTAGAAAAAGACATGCATTATTTTTTTTGTCTGAAATTTTATATCTTAAGTTTTGTTCCTTTTATAAATTAAAAAAAA
>JAFMPE010163486.1:1422-20748 GCA_024759925.1 Ficus religiosa
ACAGAAACTAAAATTGTCAAGGACTTCTTGAGCAAAACAAATAAAGAGAAAAGCAAAAACAAAGCGCTCTTAAACTCAGAATAATCTAAAAGCTGTTCTCTTCAATAGCCAGATCATCAAAACATCGGATATCAGTCAACCAAAACATCCAACACAAGGTATTCAAAACGTAACCACAAGAACATTGTGATAAGAGCTAGTTCATGATGACAAAAGAAATTTTATGGTTGCAAGTAGCAGAAACGAAAAAATCCTGAAACCTATGTGTCAACTGTGGTCACTTGTTGCCACTCACCATCAACAGCTTCTTTCCACAATGTCACATCGTTGTTCCCATCGGCCACAGCCAACAAATTTCCGGTGAGGGACCAAGACACTCTCCAAACCGGGGTCTTAAAATCCTTAAGCACTTTTCCTTCCCACTGCTCTCCTTCCTTGGCCACAGTCCATATGACCACTGTACCATCCTGTGAAGCACTTGCAATAGTCGATTTTGGGAGCCCCAAATTGGGTGCCCAGGCAACGTCTCTCACCCAATCAGTATGCATCTGAAGGGCGGGGAAGCAATCCATCTTCCAAGTCCCGTTATACAATTTCCACACCTTCACGGTGTTATCGCAGCCACCAGAAGCCAGCTTCTGAACGGGATCAGTCAGACCCGAACCAACTAGAGCACCGGGAGCCATATACGGGGCCCAGGAAACCGAGGTTACTCCAACAGGGTGGGCTTGATCTATCCTAGTGGTGTCCCAACCACCATCAGCCCTGGCTGTAAAAACTGATATGTTTCCATCAGATGATCCACAAGCCAAGCAAAGGCCGAGTTCATGAGGCGCCCAATCAATGGAGTTCACAGACGACTTGTGGTCGTTAAAAACATGTGCCTGTTGCCATTCATTTTGATTGCCCTCCTTCCAGATTATCACTTGGCCATCGTAGGAACAAGAAGCGAGCATCGAGCCGAACTTGGGGTGCGCCCAAGCTACCTCCCACACGGGACCTCTATGGCCACTCAAGGTAGCAAGGTGTTGGGAACCAGAGCTGTGGCCAACTCCGATAATCTTAATGGTTGCATCCGATGAAGCCGTTGCCAAACGTTTTCCATAATAATCCATGGCTATCGCATGGACAGTGTCTTGGTGACCCGTTTCGATCTTCTGCGGAGGCATTGTTCCTGTTACCTTCAATCCCTTATTACTGGCTCCTTGATCTTTACTCTGAATTAAAATACAATTTCATTACAAAAAAACATGGATAAAATTTCTTCTACTATGATGACTAAAATTCAATACCCATTAGACAAAGACCATAAATTTTCTATTTGCCAAAGTATATTCGGATCGTAGCGAATCGAAAATCTACCAAATATCATGTGACAATCATAAGGGAAAAGAGAAATTCCATCTGAAATTTTCATATAAAAATCAAATCTTTCAACACCAAATCGAATTCCATAGTATACACAACAAACTCAAGTACGAATTTTTTTTTCTTTTATCCACAATAATAATTAGCGAAAATTAGCGGATAATAATAATTAAAAAAATTCAAATGCATCGACTTATGAAGCGCATTTCCGATTAAGATCCACAACCGACAATGAAAATAGCAAGGAATTTGCCTTCAAAATCTGAAATAATTCCATTTCCAACAAATCGAAGGTAAACAAATATCATACCTCCTAGGAGAGAGAGAGAGAGAGAGAGAGAGAGTACCTGATCGGAGAAGCAAGTTCTGAGAAGCGATTTACTGGTTTTGTGAAGAAAAAGGAGACCTATATCGCGATTTCGCAACTCCGATCGCGTTTTTGTAAGAACCTGTTTGGATACAGCCTTTTTTATAACCTGCCGCGAGGACAAAATGGATTCCCAACCGTGGCTTTGCCTTTTCGTTACGCACACACAGACACACGCACTCATAAATGAATATTAGGATTGCTTATTATTTTATGTAACTATTAGGTCTACTTACGTTTTCGTATCTTATATTTTATTTTTGTTTATAAAGTATACTATGTATTTTGAATTTATTTATGTTTTTATATTTTATATTTTATTTTTATTCATAGAATATATAATGTGTTTCGAATATTTACATTTGTAAATTATTAGATTACGTTTAATACATAAATTATACTCTTTTTCGGTTAACACTTAGCTTTCGTTTGGATCGTCGGTTAATTGGAATTTGTTGACTTTTTAAAAACTAGTTATAATTTTTGTCGACTTTTCAGAAAAGAGACAAAAATCCAACTGAAAAAATGTAGTTTCGTTGAAGTTAAACTAAAACAACAAACAAACCATTAATTTTGATCTTAAAATACCCAAATTACATTTAAAATAAAAACTATAGTTATGTATTATTTACACTTTTATACCATATGTTTTGTTTTGTTCAAAAGGCATACAATATATTTTAAAATTTTATATTTTTGTATTATTAGATTGCATTTAATACATAAAGTTTAAACATTTTCTCAATCAAAACTTAATTTTTATACTTAAAATACTCAATATATCCTTAAATTTAAAATTAAAATAATCAAAGAAATTTTAATTACCAAACCAGATGAGAGAAATTTAGGACCCATTTAGGGTAACATATGAAGATGATGTTTTGGAAGTTGAGTTAAAATGTATATTGGGAGAAAAACTTTTGAAAATATTACGTGATAAAAAAATAATACAAAAATTTGAAACCTATTTGGAAAAAAAAAATACAAAATTGATATTGTTTTATTCGTGTCGTCATTACAAATATTTTGACATAAAAATCATCTTATTCCGATTTAAAATGAGAAAGTTACATAAAAATCATCTTATTCTGATTTGAAATGAAAATGTTAAAACTTACGAAGTTTAAGTATTTTAAAAATAAAAAAGAAAAAAATTAGATGTAAAATTAAAAATTAAAAATTAAAAATCTAAATAATAAAATATCATGATACTGCAAACGATCCATTAACTTTATAATTTAAATTGGATTTTCTCTCTATGTCAACCTTTGTCTTGTAATCCTCTACAATGAAATTCTAGCCCCAAAAAAAAAAAAAAAAAAAAAAATCCTCTATAAAGAAAGACATATGGTCGTCCTGGAATCCTAGTTTATCCTAGCTAGTTACTGCAGCTAAGCTAATTCCCTCAGCTGGTTACTATAGCTAGGTAGGAAAGTAGGGGTAAATCACAAAAAAGTAAAAATAAATAAATTGATTAATTAAAATCGGACGGATCAAGATCAGTTTTACCAAATTACCACAGTCTGTCCCACCACGAAGAAAGTGGAAGTCAGTCAAGTCATCTCCTTCGATCTGTATCTGGAACTTACAAAATCCCACCATAGATCCCCATTTCTGATCCCCTCACTTCACTTTCTCTCTCCTCTCCGTAACAGTTGATCGGAGACGAACAAGCCCACCCACCATGAGAACTCACCTTACTTGATTCCTCCGATCTCAACATCACCATCATCAATGGCGTTCTCCACGCGCCGAGGTGGTTGGAGCAACTCCCTCCTGCCGTCGACCTCCGTCTCCTCCCCTTCCTCGACCTCCAAATCCAAGTTCTCCAGAAAATCCCGCCGCCGTTTAGCCCTTAGGGACTTCCTCTTCAAGAACTTCTTCGCCATCGGCCTCTCCGTCTCCCTCTTCTTCTTCTTCCTCGTCGTCCTCCGCTACGGCGTCCCTAAGCCGATCACCTCCTCCAACAAATCCCGGACCTCGGCCCGATTCGCCAAGCAGCGAAAACCGGGTTACCGGAAGCCCGTTTCGGCTGACGTCACCGGAGCCGCCTCCGCCGTGGATATCACGACCAAGGGCTTGTACGACAAGATTGAGTTCTCGGATGTGGACGGTGGCGCGTGGAAGCAGGGTTGGAAGGTGACCTATAAAGGAGACGAGTGGGATTCGG
The DNA here is from genome assembly GCA_024759925.1 of Ficus religiosa. Classification (NCBI taxonomy): domain Eukaryota; kingdom Viridiplantae; phylum Streptophyta; class Magnoliopsida; order Rosales; family Moraceae; genus Ficus; species Ficus religiosa. The sequence goes on from JAFMPE010163486.1 coordinate 5,328, forward strand.
AGAAATTGAAGATCTTTGTGGTGCCTCATTCGCATAACGATCCCGGTTGGAAGCTCACTGTCGAGGAATACTATGAAAGGCAGTCCAGGCACATTCTCAACACCATTGTCGACACGCTTTCCAAGGTGAAATCTTTTCTGGGTGTTTGCTTTTGACGGTCATTGTTTGTGTTGTAATTCTTAGTTTTTGTTTGGTATGAGAATTTTGTTGGATTTTTTGGACTTCGATTTGTAGGACTCTCGAAGGAAGTTTATATGGGAAGAGATGTCTTATTTGGAGAGATGGTGGAGAGATGCCTCCGATAACAAAAAGGAATCGTTCAGCAATCTGGTGAAGAATGGTCAGCTAGAGATTGTTGGTGGTGGCTGGGTCATGAATGATGAGGTAATTTTTAATTTTTCATGGGCTTACTTAGCTTATTTATTGTCATTTGATGCTAAACTTTTATATGGTTGTCTGATGATTATGCGTGTAATTTAATCAAGAAATGTTTCTATTTTAACTTGTCTACCCAGAATATGTTTTCTCATGTACCAAGATACTTATTTTCTCTATAATCTATGAGCTCAATTTCGACTTCTGATATCCTTGACAAAAAGTAGGAAGGTTTTGGCTCATATTTGTGTATCCCGTGAGAAGCAAGCTTGTTAGTGTTACATTTAGTAACTGTATTGTTGGTTATGTTTGGCAGTACGAGCAGTGATAATCGTTCAGGAAAATTAGGTTCATGAATCAATAAGTGAGATCCTGCCTTTATTATAGATAAAATCATTATAATGCAAATTGCAGTATGAAAGAAAGAATGCATATTTACGTCTTTCTCATGCATATCGTTAATGAATGATTTGGTATGGCGGCAGTATCACTAACCATGATAATCCCTTTCTGATGCAGGCTAATGCACATTATTTTGCCATAATTGAGCAGGTAAACTTTAAACTTCATTTGTTTTTTTCCCCCGTAAAATTGATCATATTCATTAAAGTAGGCCTTAAAGTGATACACTTGCATTGCTGGGAATATTTTCACATTGGTATATTCTAACTTTACTACAAGGACATAGCTGCCTTTATGCTATTCTAAGTATCTGCTTTGTCTTGTGCAATTGATGTATCAGATCACTGAAGGAAATATGTGGTTGAATGACACCATCGGAGTTATTCCTAAAAATTCTTGGGCAATAGATCCATTTGGTTACTCATCTACCATGGCATATCTGCTCCGCAGAATGGGTTTTGAAAACATGCTTATCCAGAGAACCCACTATGAGGTGAAGAAGGAACTTTCTCGTCATAAAAATTTGGAGTACATATGGCGCCAAAGTTGGGATGCAGAGGAGAGTACTGATATTTTTGTCCACATGATGCCCTTCTATTCTTATGATATCCCACATACTTGTGGGCCAGAGCCTGCTATCTGTTGCCAGTTTGACTTTGCTCGAATGCGTGGTTTCATGTATGAATTCTGCCCCTGGGGAGAACATCCGGTAGAGACCAATCAAGAGAACGTCAAGGAAAGGGCACTCAAACTACTAGATCAATATAGGAAGAAATCAACCTTATACAGGACAAATACACTTCTTGTTCCTCTTGGAGATGATTTCCGCTACATCAGCGTTGATGAAGCCGAAGCTCAATTTAGGAATTACCAAATGTTATTTGATTATATCAATTCTAATCCTTCCTTAAACGCAGAGGCAAAGTTCGGAACTTTGGAAGACTACTTTCAAACACTTCGTGAGGAGGCTGAGAGAATAAATTACTCTCGCCCTGGTGAGGTTGGCTCTGGGCAGATTGGCGGGTTTCCTTCTCTGTCAGGTGACTTCTTTACTTATGCTGATAGGCAACAGGACTATTGGAGTGGTTATTATGTCTCAAGGCCTTTCTTCAAGGCTGTTGATCGGGTTCTAGAGCAGACACTCCGTGCCACAGATATGATGATGGCTTTATTGCTTGGGTACTGTCAGAGAGCACAATGTGAAAAATTGCCGGTAGGGTTTTCCTACAAATTGACAGCTGCAAGAAGAAACTTGGCTCTTTTTCAGCATCATGATGGGGTGACTGGTACCGCAAAGGATCATGTCGTCCTGGACTATGGGACTCGGATGCATACTTCCTTGCAAGACTTGCAGATTTTCATGTCTAAGGCTATTGAAGTGCTGCTTAAGATGCACCATGAGAAATCTGATCAGAACCCTTCTCAGTTTGAGCCTGCACAGGTGAGATCCAAGTATGATGCTCTGCCCATTCATAAGACCATAGTTTCACATGAAGGAACGTATCAGTCGGTGATCTTTTTCAATCCTACAGAGCAAACAAGAGAAGAGGTTGTAATGGTTATTGTTAACAAACCGGATGTTACTGTTTTGGATTCAAACTGGACATGCGTCCAAAGTCAAACTGCTCCTGAATTGCAGCACGACAAAAGCAACATTTTCACTGGGAGGCATCGTGTTTATTGGAAAGCTTCTATTCCTGCACTGGGGTTGGAAACATATTACATTGCTAATGGTTTTGTTGGTTGCGAAAAGGCCAAGCCATCGAAACTAAAATTCTTCTCCAAGTCTGGTTCATTGTCTTGTCCAACTCCTTATGCTTGCTCGAAAGCCAAAGATGACATTGTCCAAATCCAGAATCGGCGTCAGATCCTCACCTTTGATGTTGCAACTGGTCTTTTGCAGAAAATAATCCAAAAAAATGGTTCTCAAAATGTTGTTGGTGAAGAAATATCAATCTACTCTAGTTGGGGCAGTGGAGCCTACCTATTTAAACCGACTGGTGATGCCCGGTCTATAGTCAAATCAGGTGGACAAATTGTGATCTCTGAAGGCCCTTTGATGCGAGAAGTATACTCCTATCCACAAACAGAATGGCAGAAAAGCCCCATTTCCCACAGCACCCGGTTGTATAATGGAGAAAATACCATACAGGAGTTTCTCATTGAGAAGGAATATCATGTTGAGCTTCTTGGAGCGGAATTTGATGACAAGGAGATAATAACAAGATACAAAACTGATATTGATAGCAAGAGAATATTTTTTTCGGATTTAAATGGCTTCCAGATGAGCCGACGAGAGACCTATGATAAAATTCCAGTGCAGGGAAATTTCTACCCAATGCCTTCACTTGCGTTCATGCAAGGATCTAATGGTCAGCGGTTTTCTGTCCATTCCCGGCAGTCGTTGGGTGTTGCAAGCCTCAAAGATGGATGGTTAGAGATTATGCTTGATCGTCGTCTGGTAAGAGATGATGGACGTGGTCTTGGGCAAGGCGTGACAGACAACCGTGCAACAAATGTGATCTTTCACATCCTTGTAGAATCCAATGTTTCCTCCATGAAAGTCCCAGTTTCAGACCCTCTGCCCTTGAACCCTTCTCTCCTTTCTCACTGTGTTGGTTCTCGCTTGAACTATCCATTGCATGCATTTATTTCCAAGAAGCCACAGGATATATCCATGCGACAACCACAGCGATCTTTCGCCCCATTGGCTGCTCCCTTACCATGTGATTTGCACATTGTGAGCTTTAAGGTTCCCCGACCTTTGAAATATTCTCAGCAGCAAGTTGAAGATCCGAGGTTCGTTCTGATCTTACAGAGGCTAAATTGGGATTTGTCATACTGTCACAAGGCTAGATCACAGTGCACTAGCATAGCCGACGAGCCCCTGAATCTGTTTAGCATGTTCAAGGAGCTTGCGGTGTTGAATGCAAAAGCAACTTCCTTGAATCTTTTGCATGAAGACACGGAGATGCTTGGGTATCCTGAGCAGTTTGGTGACGTTGCACGAGAGGGACACGTCTCGGTTTCTCCCATGGAAATACAGGCTTACAAGCTGGACCTACGGCCACACCAATAATTCTTCCCATTGGTTTTCTGCGACTCTGTTTTCTCATTTATGCTCATTTTACCACTATCGGTTACATGGCCGACGGGTATGTTTCTATGTATTGAATCAGTGGAAGCCAATCTTTTAAAGCTTTGCTGGGCATAGTTTTGTAGAAATAAGAAAACACCAGTGGCTTTCCTGAGGAATATGATTGGAAGAAAATGGACCTGCGAATATTTTGGTGTACAGTTGCTGTTCACACTGTGATAGAGATGATATTAGTGGCTCATTGTATTGAATTAGGGGATTTAGGATTAGAGTCACACTCCCCCAAAATATACAACGAGAATGTAATTTGAGCTATGTCAGTCTAGCACAATTTTGCTTTAATTTTAAGAGTTGAAATGATGTTTTTTGCTACTTTGCAAGGATGGGGTTTTAGGTTGGACGATTCGAATCTTGTAGCTAGAACTTCATGTAGCTACTTTCAACTTTTTTATTGGGAGCTTGTATCTTTCCTTTTATGACCTTTTTTTTTTTTGGCCAAAATAAAAACAAAAAAACTGATGATGAAACAAGCAAAAAACCTTTGTTCATGTATGAGAATTTGTCTCCAAATGGGAGATTAATATATCGATGACATCTTATCACGCGATGGAGAAACCAAGTCACCATCCAAATCTGTATTTCCATCTCCTATCGGCCGATTAAAATTCTTAACTCACTGTTTTGGCACTTTTATCATACAAACGGAACCATTAATACAACAAAAATAGGAGGCTAGAGCTCTCTCTCTTTCTCCCTCTTTTTCTGCCTTAACCGTCCTCACAGGATGATCTCCTCTTGCACACTAACATTAAGCGTCTTGTTCGGGAGAACAATGCTGTTAATCACAACAACTTCATCTTCAACGGTCACGGCTTCACCTGCATAGAATGAGAGGACAGAAACTCAGAAACTGGTCCAAGTGCATTGAAATTCTCTTGAGCTTCAAAGAGTATGAACCATGGAGATACCAGGAACTCGAGTTTACGTACCGAGAATGGTAATTCCCAGCTTTGCATTGTAGTCTCCCTCAGCCTGAAAGAGTAAGCAGATTTTTCATCAGCCATCACTTGTCATCATCCACATGTATAATCCTTGATCAAGAATCAACTCTCAACTATCTACCATGGTTTTTCCATCTAAATTAATATTTACTCAACTCCTCTAGGCCATGATTCAAGACCCAATGATTACAGAATAACGAAACTGCATTACTGGACTTGCCTGAACACGTGACCATCTCCCGATTGATGACTTCCATCCAACAATAGAGTGAATAACAACTGCATTTTCCTGACAGGGCAAAACATATTAGTTATATACAAGTAGATAAGTACGTTTACATCGGGTTTGTAGTCATAATTGATTTACGTGCATGGAGTTCCATACCTTAATTTCAACATCATCTAAGATGATGCAACTTATAAGCCTTACCCCTGCACCAATCCGAACATTTGCTGAAATGGAGACATTGGGACCAATCTGTTCAAAAAAGGGTCACAACAGTTAGTTTAGAAGATACAGGGGGAAGAAGCGAGCTTCAAAACTTGCAGTCGCTCCACAACCAGTACGTTTTCTTTTCTTTCTCAAAAATACTGAAAGTTCAAAATCTGTTCTGTTTTGAAACAATTTCTGTGGGATGGCTGCTTTCGCAGAATACTGTCTACTATATGGTGATTGGTGAGATCACACTCTACCTTTGCAGTTGGATGTACTTTCGCTGATGGATGGACATAAACATCACCACAAATCATAGCACTCTTTGTGCCATCTCCAGCAGCCAAAAGATGGGGGGAGGTATGTCGAAATTGGGCAAGATACAAAGCTGAGCATTTCAAAGACATGCTGCAATATCAACTTTATATTTAATAGGGGAAATTATTGGAAGAAGATTCATGGATAAAGTTAGTCGCTTTCAGTGTCCTGCACATGTAACATGCATGTCTTGAGGTATAACAGGACATTCGTAACGTATAGCAATGACTTGGGAAAGGTGTAATCATTGGTCTGCCATAAATTAATCCCTCGTTATTTCTTCCAATATCATTGTTACATATAATAAACTATCTGTTACACCTTAATTTTTTCATGTTACACGTGTATGATGCCTTGTTATACCTTAGCCTTTTCATATTACATGTCCACGACCGGTCCTGATAAAGGACTGTAGAAAGCGCCTTTTAATTTATGAGGGATAGTTACTTTACCCTGGAGTCTTGATCTGTTCCCAGAAATCCATGGTCTCACACGTGTATAATTTCTTCTTTCCAGCAAGGGGTGACAAAATATCTTGATCCAATCTTACAAAATCCATAGGAAGTGCCCGGCTGAAAAAAAATGTCAGTATATAAGTAAACGGTATGGATTTCAAAGATATTTCCCCTAATAAATGAATTTGGAATTTGATAATGACAGATGAATAGATAATCCAACACTGTGGACTAATAGGAGATCAACCTTGTTACAGATTGGAGGGCTTCAAAGCTGGAAACACGACGTAAATTAGCTGCATTTGAAAAGATACAATCAAAAGCTTTAAAATGTGAAGAAGATTCCTTGCATTTAGGTCACTGACTGAAAATCATAAAAACGGAAAAGGATGATAAATCCACATATGCCATATTAGCTTGTTGGGTTATCCAAACACTACACAGCACAATAATAGCTTAAAAAGGTATAGTATTTTATTAATATGAAATGCATGCCTACTAAAGAAATGTTCCATACATTGACATCGTGATTTAGTTTTCATTACATGCTCCCTTATAGTCCAAATAGACGCACTTTGATCCATGATAGAATAATGATTAAAGTATAAAAAACCTAAAAAATGAAAAACTTACGGAAGTGAAACCTATAATAGCAAGAAAGAGTAAAAGAAAAAACAAACAAATATTCTGAAAGACTTGCGGTGAAATATCTCCGGATGACACTACATTTGCTACAACAAGAAACACAAGGTAAAGCAAATTTTTTTTTTTTTTTTTTTTTTTGGGCCAGATTTCTTCTCACTTGTCACATATAACATAGTAAAAAATTTTGTAATCAGAAGCTCATGCAACTCGATTGCTTTTAGTACATGTAACTAAAGGACCAACCTCTGTCTTCCCGGTGCATGGAGACATCTTGAATTGCAGTAAAGATCTCGGGAGTAAAGATATAGACACCACAATTTATCAAATCGCTTACCTGCATTTTTTGGAAAAGAGGTTATAGTCATCAAGCAAAAATAAAACCCCAAGTTCACCAAGCAACAACTGAAATGAAATATCTGAACACTAAAAGCATCATGTACGTACAAAAGTTTCAGGTTTCTCCGTGTAATGCAACAATTCTTTGGTAGCTGGATCAGCAACCAACTCACCGAACTGATGGGCTGATTCAGCAGAAACCTGCACGTGAAACCAAAACAAGATGTAAACTTTTCTTTCCTTTGTTTCAAAATATATTTATATATGACTGCGCTGACGTAGTTTTGTTGCTAATTTTTCCGAGAAAGCAGTAAATTCATGCACCAACCTTGATAACTAGCATTGTTCCCATCCCACCATATCTTTTATGAGCCTCTGAAAAATTAAATAATAATATTATAAAAGAAGCAGCAGACAGCTACAATCGTCATGTGTCAACTTTAAAAACTTTGCAATGCCATGACCTCAGCTGTCAAAAAAAAAAAAAACAAAGAAAGAAAGAAAAAAAGAAAAGGAATAGGACATGGAATTGTAACACAGTAACTATTTTCCACATCAACTAAAGAATACAAATACTCACCAAGCATGTCGGGTAACGGAAAACTGCAGCAAACATCACAGTTCAGCAGAAAGACATGTGACTGCCCAATAAATGCCAACCAGATATTGAAAGTCTATACAACTAAAGAATCACAACTTCGATAATTCAACTGGAAACAACTGTTTAAAAAAAAAAAAAAAGTGTAGAGGCAAAGTTCAAACCGGGCTATCCTCCATGATCATATCTCTGAAGTAATAGAGCCCACCAGCTGAACCATGCGGTTTGTCCTCTTTCAAGTACCTACATTAACACAAATAACCAAAATAAAGAAGGCAAGATCTGTGCAAAACTGTTAAAGTTTCCAATGATCTATATGGAGGAAGTTGCACCTTAGTGCAATCCAAACTTTTCGTCACTCGTAAGTTAAATCCCGAACTTTTAAATTTGACAATTAAGACCCTACATTTAACAGTCCTTGGCAATGCAGTCCAATAGAAAAGTTTGTTCATTTATGCCAAAATTAGGGTCCACCTTGTCGACCAATGAAAAGTTTGGGGTGAAGTTTGTACAAAAATTGTACATTCTAAGCTAAGCAGAACTGATTAACCGAACCTCACTGGCACTTTCAGCTCATTTGAGATCGCAGAGACATAGAGAGCGAATTCTCGTTCCTCATGGAACCCAATGAGAAAAATTTGCGCCAAATTTGGTATCTATCGAAAAATAAAAAATAAAAAAAATTATAAGTTATATCAAATCTTCGATTTTTCAATCGTTTTAATGTGCAATTAAATTGAGAATTGGACGAACCTTTTTACAAGCTGAAATGGGGTGTTGAACCATTGGCTGCCCAGCCAACGGGAAAAGAGGTTTCGGTGTGTTGAACGAAAGTGGTCGGAATCTAGTGCCTGCAAAATATTGTATGTATATAAATATATAAAAACTGAATAAGAATTTCTACAAGATCGAATTTTGTTCTTTAAGACGAAAAAGAATGAGAAGAAAATCGAAAGTTGACCTTTGGTAGGACCGCCGACCATGATGACGGCGACGACCTTCTCATCGGAGCTCTCCATGGCCAAGAAAACTAGGATCTCGAGAGCTCCTTTTCCAAATTATTATAGCTTCTTGTTTTTCAAAAGCTTTATTACCCGCAAAATTAAACAAAAATAATAATTAAAACTTTATTAGTAAATTTGCTCAACTACTGAATCAGAGCTTTCGACTTGTGGAAGACTGAGAACAACACACTTTTTTTTTGCTGATTAAACGGATCTGGATTCCAAGGAGAGAGAATATTCGGAAATTTTTACACGACGTCGTTGCCGGCTCCCTAACTTTCTCTCCACTTTGGAATTTCCCACGTAATTAATAAGAGAGATTTGATTGATTTTTTAGGGTTTGATTGTTGAATGAGTTGAGTTCGAAAATTTTAAATTTTAATAGTAATTTTTGTTGACTTCTAAGAAAAGATAAAAATTTTTTTAAAAAAAGATTAAAAACTTTTTCAAAAAAAAATAAAAAAAAGTACAGTTTAATTTGAATGCCAAACACTTCCTTAATTTCTTGATCTATATGAAGAAGAACAAGTGCTGTGCTAAATTTTGGTTCTTATTTATTTTTATTTAAAAAGAGAAAAGTTGAGACTTTACTCTTTATGTGAGCGTAAGGTACAATCTACCATTTACATTTATGTAGAATTAGTGATTTGTAGTATCGTTGGGGTCAGACTTCGTTTTCTCATTGTATTATGTCTAGGTTACAATGACCATCATATCAATGAGTGGAGGACAATGGACCATGGTTAATCATTCGTCTGTTGCATATTATAAATCTCGATGCTTAGGCTCGGCCCAATGGGTAATTATACAAGATGCATGCTCATCTATCGCCTATTACCCATTACAGATGATGATTGGTTCATTATTCAATGCTCATTTCCAGCAAACAATGAAAGATTATGGAATGTCAACTTCCATAACTACCAAGTCCACGATCAATGGTGACGTCACAGTCTATGTTCTTACACACATCCCAGATTTCTTGTTGTGGTGGAAACCGCCAACTACTATCCTATGAATTCGAACCCATTATTTTCTTCTATAAATAGAGGAAGACCTTTCACATTTGGTTATCTTCTACCCCTTTTTATTTGCTGAAATTCTACCAAATTATTCCCAAAAATTGTAACCATGTACTCAAAATTTATACACAGTGAAACTCCAGATTCAAAGAGAACATAGCACGACATTCCAATGAACATTTCTAAATCCTGGTGTTGTTATCTTTTATCGTTTTTTATCATTTTTTCATTTCTATTTTTCCATTTCTGCTCGCTTTATAATTCTCATATGCGATGTCCAAGAACCCTAATAATTCTGTGTGTTAATTTTCATATGATCTAACTCGAATTAGAATTTGACCATAGATCCCAGTACCTACAAGTATACTAAGTTTGTTCTTTTTTTTCGCTTTATTGATGAAGATAAATGAGGAGTCAATATCTATTGTGGCGATTTTCTGTTTCATTAGTTATCTATATCATCTGAATTTAAAAATTTAGTCACATAAAAAAGTTAAATAATAAAAATTCTTAAATAAATTGATGAATTATAAAAGTATTATTGAAAAAATAACAATTGAAATAGGAAATGGGATTGTAGATGTGGACTCAATAAGTAAGATGTAGCATACAAGATTTCTCTCCAATCCTCTCCACGGCAAGTGCAGCACATGGGATTCATTGGAAGACGGCATCTTCACTTTCATTTTCTTTCTCCAATGTCATCTCCATATGGTCCGATCAATATTAATCGCTCTCTTTTTCTGCAAATGAAGTTAACTTGAGAGAGAGAGAGCCACATATAAACAAAACATATATATGTATTGATGCATAATACTAGTGATATTCGTCGACTAAAAAGTACTTCCTGTAACCAAGAGATACAAAAATTGATGCATAACTAATAGATATATTCGTCACTCTGAATTTCTGATCCATGTGCAGCTTCACGTCAACAGATGCTAGTTGTTACTATATTTGCAAATCTTAAAAACCCGGAAAAAAAATAGACCATATAAATTAGTTATCAAACGGCTACTTTTGGGATTTATACGTACCTATCTTAAAAAGCAGTTCCCCACAAACCCCAACCCACCCACCCCCCCCACCCCCCCCCTCTTCTTGCAGTTCGGTCCTTCAGCCAAAATTTTAAGATAGTAATAACAATGATAATAATAGTTGGATCTCTTTTAGTTATCTTTCCCCTTCAAGAGCAAGCTAACATTGTCCCACACTGGTTTAAGTACAATCTCTAGGCAATTGTGAGTTAACACAGATTGAACATTAATTAAAAAAAAAATAGCTCATCATAGACATCCAAAATCTTAAACTAATTAAAAAGACACTTAAATATATTTGATAAATCATTTCAAACCAAAAAAACTCAACTGTTTTTGTTTTTTTTCCCCCCGAAAAATCAAAAAGTTTTTAATTAATTTTTAAATAGTCAACAACTCTAACTTAAATATTTCAATTTAAACTAACCAAACGCATGCTAAATTTTGATGAATCAGTGAGTTAAAGCCTCAAAGTCAAAGGGTTACATTAACTCTTCTATAGGCAACAAGTATACAGGTTCATATATATCTGTATAATAAGCAAAGTCAATTGGCTCCGTGGAGAAGCAAGAGCAAGTTTGGCAAAGAGAGAAATTACAAACCATTTATTGGAAGTGGTGCCCCTACACAATTTATGATGCTAAAGTCACACTGAAGTTTGTGGTCATGCAAGAGACATATCATCCTAAATTAGTCAACAGAACATAATTTTTCCCAACTCTTGTTGCAAATTCATTGAAATTTCTTTCTGTAATTTTCATCGCCCTTTGCATATATCTTATATGTCTGCAGAATTACATAAGAGGATGTTGATATGGAAAAGCCAAAAAAGCCAACATCCTTCTTGAGGTGGGAAAGATACAAGCCTTAAGCAATGATAAGTATCACAGACTATGATAAAGAAGCAGAACTAGAGAATTGTATGACGAACAAAATTTTTGCCAGAAGTTTGATCGGCTGTTTCGGCTGAGAATGCAGCACAGTTCATAGTATGTGGGGATTCTCTCTCCTTTAACACTGTCCAACTGCGATGAATGAACTCATTATCTAACACCTTCAACCTGCAATGTCAGATCCTTGATTCCAGCTTCACGTAGCATGTCCAACACCTGTGTCTTCGTAGAAGCCTTGTCGGTTTCATTTGTAACATGAAGACGGAGTGTGCCCACCACATCTGTGTTTGTGAAACTCCATACATGCAGGTTTTGGATGCCGCAAACACCTCTCATCTTCCTAATCTTAATCAAAGCCCTTCTCAAATCCTCCTCATGTGCTCTTGGAATTCTTTGGAGCAAGATTTCTGCAGAGTTCCTGAGTAACGGGATAACTGAAGATACAATTAAGACGGAGATAAATATTGAGCATGCAGGATCAGCAACAAGCCATCCTTTATACTTGATTAAGAGTGTAGATATGACGACCCCAACGCTTCCCATGGTGTCAGCCAGAACATGCAAGAATATTCCTTCCATGTTGTGGTCGATGTGGTGGTGATGATGCTTATTTGATTCTTCTCCTTGAACTTGAGATTCTGCTTCCTTGTGAACTTTGAAGGAATGAGTATGACTGTGATGACCATGGCAGTCATGTTGCGAGGCATGGTCATGGTGATCACACTGGTTGCCATGGTCATGGCCGTGGTTGTCAAGCTGCTCAATGTGGTCAATGTGGTCACAATGATGGTGCTGGATTTGGTGATCATGTTGACATGAATGATCGTGCTGGTGGGTGTGGTTAGAAGACTTGTGTTGGGCATGGCCATGATGATCGTGCTGATGGTGATCGTGACCCTTATTACTCCCAGACTGCTTATCATCTTTACAACTGCCAGAGCTGCTGTGGTTACTACAGTAACTATGATCATGGATTTCATCATGGTGAGAACATGATTTTTCATGGCTTTCATGAGAAACAAAGATATGCTCCTCATGATTTCCACAACCTTTGTGATCATGTCCAGTGTGGTCATGCGAATGTTGATGATTGTGTGAGTGGGAATGTGAATGAGAATGAGAATGTGAATGCGAGCATGATCCAGAACCACCGTGTGCATGGTGGTGCTCCTCATGAAAGAAGATTAACCCAACTACATTAACGACAAGTCCACCAATCGAAACAACTAATAGACTACTGGTTGATATCTCTTGAGGATCTAAAATCCTTTCCAAGGACTCTAACACTATCAGCGATCCCACCAGAACCAAAAAAACAGCATTAACATATCCAGAAAGAACCTCAAATCTGCCACGACCGTAATTGAACTGACTATTTGCAGGCAATCTTGAAATATAGGAAGCATATAGCCCAATTGCAAGAGCAGCACAATCAAACAACATGTGACAAGCATCCGAGATCAACCCCAGACTATTGCTCATAAACCCAGCAACAAATTCCACAACCATGTACCCAGTATTGATCATAAGGAAAAGCGCAATCTTCCGGGATTTCCTCTCACTCAAAATGTGCCTAATAGGCTTCATAACAAGCCCACTGAACGACGGTTCTGAAGACTCCATTCCCAATTCCAGATAATCCGAGTAAAACGGGTCCAACTCCCGAACAGCAAAATACAACAGCAAGCCACAGAGCAATAGTCCCCAAAGCGATAGCTCTGGAAAATAGAACAACTCCAGAACAAGAATACAAACAAAGGTCACCAAAAACTCCCTCCTAAAATCCTTAGAGCTCACCAACTTCTCATCGCTATAGTTTTCAGCCAAGAGGACCCCGAAAACGACAGTGTTTGCCAGAAGCCAAACCAAATTCCCAATCGAAACGTTATCAACCCCGGATTCAAACATGAACACACTAACAACAGCAGGAAAGAAAAGCACAACAGTAGTGAAGAACAACGAAATCAATCGAATTCTCTTCCTTCCTAACTGCCTAATTGTTCCCCAATTCATCGAAACACGCTCATAGCAACTCAGAAACCCAGAGAGAAATGGAAGCAACATTGGCCAAATTCTCAAACAATTCTCTTTCGGAAACACAAAGAATCCCAATTTATCAACAGACTTAGCCGAAAATGGAAAGCATTCAATACGATCCCAACTAATAGACAGCAAAAACAATCCAAGAACCAAAGCAACAAATCCACGAACCTTGGAGGACAGGAATCCGTACCGATCGCCGAAGTTCCGATTTAGCCTCTCGACGACGAACCTCGCGGCGACGTTTCCGGTCAATTCGGCGAGAATCATCGCCGCCGTGCCGCAGTACCGGAGGGCTTGGAACCGGAGGAGGAAGACGACGGCGAGGAGAATCGATCTGGCGACCAGGACTCTGTGCTGAGACTGAGTAATCGAGGTGAGAGAGAAGATTGGCTGGGCTTGCCTATGGTGGAAAGGGTCTTTGGAGGAAGAGGTGGAAGCGGTGAAGAGAGAGAAGGAGTAGGTGAGGAGGGAGGAGAGGAGAGAGACGAGGAAGGAGAAGGGGAAGAGAGAGAAAGAGGGGGAGGAGCGGAGGAAGGGAAGGAGGGAGTAGAGAGAGCGGAGGGAGAGGAGGAGGAGGAAGAGGAAGGAGAGGGATGAAGACTTGCCATTGTTGTTGTGGAAGGAGGATTTCGAGCTCAGAGAAGAAGAAAGACGGTGTTTGGACGGAGTGGCGGAGGCAGTTGGCGTCGAGGAAGAAGCGAAGGGGAAAATGGGGTAAGCTCTGGAGGTGGTGGTGGTGGTGGTGGTGGGAGTGGCGACAAAGGTCATTGGAGCGGCAGGAGCGGCGGCGCGTGGAGGGACCTTGATGCGATGAGGGCGGTGGTGATGGTGGTGGTGGTGGTGGTTATCGTGATCGTGATCGTGATCGGCCATGGCGGAAACTTGAGTTTGATAGTCAAGTCAGTATTTTGGAATAATATCACACGATGAAAACCCAGGAAAATTGGACCGCGGATCCGTTTTGTACTGGGCAAGCCCGTCGAAGGAGTTAAGGAGACTTTTTGGACTTCTTGTGTGGGTTGAGTGGGCCCCCTAGCCTGAATTCAACGTTATTAAAGACCCCCAATTACGACCGTTTGACTTCTTCTTCTTCTTCTTCTTCTTCCTTTTTTTTTTTTAAGCACCTAAATGATACGGGTTTAAAGATCACTGCATTAATATAACACAGAAAATTAATATTAAATTAATATAACATAAAATTTAATTTAATTTAATTAAAATTTATGTTACGTTAATCAATAATGAGAAATCTATGTCATGGTAGTCAATAGATGAAAAAAGATGGTTATTTAGGTAATTTTTTCCTTTTTCTTAATTGAGAATTCGAACTCTATACCTTTTAGATAAAGTCAGGTGTGATATTATTATTAGACTATACTGGGAACCACAAGACCCTTCGACGTTTGGTAGATGAGTGAATCTCCTTATGTTTAAATCAACAAATCTTAATTAGTAGTCTTAGCTGGTTATCAGCATGGTTTAATAATAATTTCACACATAATTTCATCGTAAAGTATAAAGTTTGAACCTCTTATTTTTTAATTTGAAAAAAAAAATAGTAGCATGAGAATTCTAAGGAAGAAAATATATCTTATCACATGGTTGTGTTTTAAATAGTCAATTTTATAATATATTCTTTCCGATGTTTCTTGGGATAAAGATCCATATCAATTTTGTTAATAATATACTTTTTATATTTTTATTGTGGTTGTGATTAGATAAAGAGAGACTACTTGCTTTATTTTATAAAGAACTTCAAAAT
>JAFMPE010163552.1:0-10075 GCA_024759925.1 Ficus religiosa
TAAAGCATCTCCAAAAATGAATGCTTAAAGCATCACTAGATGTATTCTGACCAGCTAGTAGTACCTGTACATTTTTGCACTTAAATCCGTTTATATAACTTAGCAAGAGTTGCTTCCACGTTATCATTATTGTAACTTAAGGTGTGTCTACGTACGTGTAATCGGAGTGAACATAAATTGAAGTGAATAAGATTCAAAGTGAGGATTGATAGTCTGAATAAGTTGCTTGTTTGATTCTAGGATTATTTAGAAGAATATAATCTTTAGAGATTTGGAAATTCAATATACCAAAGTTTGTCTAAATTTTTATATCAGTGCATATTATTATTATTATAATATACTAAAAGGGTGCAAAGTTTTACTGTTTTTTCTACAGTGTTATGACTTTTTTGCCATTTATTACAAATTATTTTTTTCTTTGCTACAGTGTTATGCCGGTTTTACCCTTTCTTTTTTTGGTCAGTTGGCAATTTTGCCCTTCGGCTTTAGTTACTTTTACAGCTTGTTACAATATTGGAACAACTTTGTCCTTCTAAAATTATTATGGACGATTTTGCCCTTCCTTTGTAGTTACTTTTTCTGATAGCTATAATAACTGGATATTGTTACCCTTTTAATGTTCATTTTCAATTTTATCCTTTGAAGATGTGTTAAAGTGCAATGTTTATATGTATATAATCTAATTGAAATTTATTTCTTTTCTTTTCTTTTTTTTTCTTTTTTTTTGTAAAAAATAGTAAATAAAAAAATAATAGAATCTGTTTTTGATTTTGTTGTTTTTCTTTAATCTTTTTTTTTCCCCCTTTTTGAGTTTTTTTTTCCTTTTGTTTTTGTTTTTGTTTTTTGTTTTTGTTTTTTTTTGTTTTTGTTGCTTTTTTTTTTTCCTGCTTTCTAAGATTTAAACTTTAAAGTTCAGTTTTTTATTCATTTTTTCTTTGTATTTTTGTTATTTTATCATTTTTTAATGATTTTTTTTTTCCACATTTCTGATTTTCAAATTTTTTTTATTCTCTTTTTTCGATTTGTGCTTTGTTTTTTTTTTTTTTTTTTTTGGCTTTTTCATTTGTTGGGTTTTGTTTTTTTAGATGTTATAGCTAATTTTTGTGTTTTGCATGTATATGATCTAACTGAAATTTATTTCTTTTCTTTTTTTTTTTTATGTAAAAAACAATAAATAAAAAAAATAATAGATTATGTTTTTAGTTTTGTTGTTTTTCTTTAATATTTTTTCCCCTTTTCAATTTTTTTTTCCTTTTGTTTTTAATTATCGTGATCATTTTATTTTTCTATCTCTATCTCTATCTCTGCATCGCCAGAGAAAAGCTTATTATTATTATTATTATTATTATTAGTAGTTTACATTTTTATGATTGAGGGTGATCCTGGAAAAAAAAAATTAAAGACCAAAAAGATGGAGTAAAATAAAGGTATGTTCTGCTCTATTTTTTTAAATTATTTTTATAAGTTATTTCTAGCTGTTTTTTTCCCAGATTTATATATTTTGTTTTTCGCCTTTTGATTTATGTTAATTTGTTTTTTTAACTTACAGTGATGATGGTTTAGAATGGGAATGCAAAGGGAACTGTTGAAGACCTTTTATTATTATTATTATTATTATTATTATTATTATTATTATTATTTTGTTTTTGGTTTTAAAAACTTATTGTAATTATATCATTTATCATAACAAACTGTCATTATTAAATGTTATTTAATTTTTTGATTTATTTATTGATTTATTTTCCTCTCCTATGCAATGCAAACTTGTAATATGCTAAAATGATGCAAAGTTTTACTGTTCTTTCTACTGTGCCGTGACTTTTTTGCCCCTTTTTCAGTGGCTTTTTCCCGTTCTATAGTACCTGACAATTTTACCCCTATTTAGGGCATAAAGACAGTTTTGCCCTTTGATTGTGGTCATATTTTTCATTGGTAACAGTGGTATGATGATTTTGTCATTCGCTTTTACAGTGCATAGACATTTTCGCTCTTCAGTTATAATTGTTTTCTGAGGTAGCTATAGTTGTTGGATAGTTTTGCCCTTTTTATGTATGTTTGGACGAATTTGCCCTTCAAAATTAGTCTGTGGTGTGTTGTGTGTGCAGTGTTTGGACTATTTTACTCTTATAATCCTAGAATGTCCTTTCTCTCTCTCTGTGTCTTTCTCGAATGTTCATTTTATATATTTTTTCGTCTCTCTACGTCGCCCTCACTCTGCACTGTTTATCTTCTATTTCTTCACATCTCTCTCTCTTTGCCTCTTCTCTACAATGTTCATGCTCTTTTCTGTTCTAATGCTAATATGTTTTTGGTTTCTCTAGTTAGTTTAAAGGTTTTTTGTTTTGAATTTTTTTTTCTTTTCCTGATCTCTGCTTTGTATTGTTTGTTTGTTTGTTTGTTTTTTGTTTTCCCTAATATTGCTTTTTTTTTTTTCATGCTAAATTTTAAATATTAGATTTTGATCCATTGTTGCATTGTGTTTTTGCTCACTTTGGCTCTTTCTTATCTTTAAACGATTTTTTACTTTAAATTTTAGATCTTTAACAATTTTTTACTTTAAATTTTAGATCTTTATATTCCATTTTATTTTTGTTTTTTGGTTTTTTTTTTTTGTGTTTTTTGTTTGTTTTGTTTAATTTTTTAAATACTTTTGTTTTATTTTATTTTATTATTTTTTACGTTTTTTGCATGTATATAATCTGATAAAAATTTGATCTTTTTTTTTTGGGTTAAAAAAAAAAAACAGTACACAAAGGAAAAATCGGATCTATTTTTTATTTTGTTATAATTTTTTCGTTAGGGTTGGTTTTTTTCCCCTTCTTTTGAGTCTAAAAATTTTTGTTTTTTAATTTTTTCTTTTTATTTTTTTGCTTTATTTTTGCTTTTTATTTTTGTTTTAATTTTTTTTTCTTTACATGGGTATGACTGGAGAAGAATTTTTCTTTTTTTTTTTCTTTTTTTCTTTTTGCTTTGATTTTCATTTTTATTATTTCTATTTCTATCGTCATTTTCGTTTTACATTTCACTATTGGGAGAAATTTTGGAAAGAAATGAAGAGCTGAAGAAATAGAAGAAAAAATGTGGTATGTTTTTTAGTTTTTTAGTTTTTGTTTTATTATTTTGTTTGAAAAAAATAAATTTTGATTTTGATTTTTGATTTTTGTTGATTTGTTTTTCTAGATTGTAATAACAATGATTAAAGATAATTGTATTCAAACTATGAAGAGAAATATTGAAGACCTCTTTTTATTTTTTTCCCTTTATTACCTTTTTTGGTTTTGTAATTTTCCCACCCTGGGTAATTTTATTTTTTTATTACTATGTTTATGATTGCATGCTGTTTTGGAAGTTTATGGTTTGGTTTTTAAATCATAGGTGTTTGTTTGTTTTTTTTTTTTTTTTTGGTTATTTCATTATGATATTGATATTTTGAATTTTATTATGTTGTTTGTGTGATTTTATTTTATGTGCAGATTGTGTTGTTTAGTTATATTTGAATAAATGTAAAGCTATTCAATTATTTAGGTCTGTCAGTATTTCATGTTACTTATCATTGGTAGTTTTTTTTATACTAAAGCATGTTGTTGTATTTCTGTTGATTTGTGTCACTGAATTAATGTTTTTAAATTAGAATTCTTTGATCTGTCATTTTTTTATTTATTAATTTTTTGTAAATGCAGCTCTGTTTTATGTAATAATTGTGTTCTTTCTTTATATTTGAATGAGTTGTTTAAGTTTTTGATTCTTTAAATTTCTAAACTTTTCATGTTATTTTTTCTTTGTAGCTTTCGAAACTGATATATTTTGTTGTGTTTTTGTTGATCTGTCCCATATATTTTATGTTTCTGAAATAATTTTTTCTTATTTGTAATTGTGTTACTCGCTAAAATATTTTCATCTTTTGCCAGATATTATTGGTTTTGTTGGGTTTTCGTATTATTTAGTTACAGCTACATCAATTTTTACAGTTTTTTATTGTTTAGGTTTCAAGATGTTTCATTTTGCTTCATATTTGCAGTTTTTGTGTTGAGATTATTTAATACTTCTAAATTATCTTCTGTTATATGTAAATATAATATTTCATCTAGCTGTCTTTTTACTGATTTGTCTCAGACATTTAATATTTCTGAATTAGTTTTTTCTTATCTGTAACTCTGTTACTCACTAAAATCTCCCACTATTTTTGGAGATATTATCCATCTTGTTGGATTTTTATAGTATTTAGTGACAGCTACGTTAATTTTTATAATTTTTTTTATTGTTAAGGTTTGCAGACGTTCTATTTTGCTTCATATTTGCAACTTTTGTGTTGAGATTGTCTACTGTGTTTTTACTAATCTGTAGCTCTTATTTAATGTTTCTAAATTATCTTCGGTGATCTGTAAATATATTATTTCTGTGATTCTGATATTTATTGTGAAATATCTCTGGTTTTCTTTTAGTTTTTACACATGTAGCCCTGTTATTGATAGTTTTGAATTATATTTTATGATTTGTCATTTGCTAATTTGATATAAATCTATTTTTTACTCATAATTGTCCTTTTTTTTTTTTTTTTTTTTAAAAGATATGGCTCTGTTGTATTTAGAATCCCAGATTTTACATTTTTCCTATTGACAAAAAAATTTCTTATTTATTTATTTATTTATCTCACTTTTTATTTACTAGAGTGTTTTGTTATAAATAGAGTATTTCTTTACTTGCTATTTATTCTTATTTTTAACAATTACTGTTTCTTCTCTATCTTGCCCTGTACTTTGCTTTGACTCTTCTTTAATTCTCACCTAAAATCCTTTACTGCTTCCTTTGTTACCATCTGATAATCGACTACTCTGTTTTCATTTCTTCTTAATTGCTACATAGACTCCTTAATATGGTTTTCACTGCTTCTTAAGGCTCAGTTGTTTTTACCTGTCATTTTTTTGTGGCGAAGTGGTTTTTCATCAAGGTACTTTTTTTATTTATGTCTTCTACCTGTTATTAATGATTGATATTTCTTTATAATTATTATTTGTTATTGATGGTTGAGTTGTTCTATTATTTATTTTCTACTGTTGATGGTTGGTTTCTTCTGTTATGATGATTATGTTAAAATTAATATTATTTGGTTCTTATGATTTGTTATTATGTTATTATGATTTATTTGTATCATAGTTTTTTTGGTTTTGGTATCAATCTTAAAAAAAAAAAAAGTTTACTTTTTTTTGCTTAATATTATTGATTTTGTTGTTGTTTTTTGGTCATATTCTATTTTTTTTTTTTGTCATTCTTTTGTTTTATATGTTGGTTTTGTTTTTTCTTATATTGTTACGTTTTTGTTTTGTAACTATTAATAGTTCTTTTCTTTTTCCTATTTTTGTTTAATTCAATATAAATGTTCTTGTTTTTTTGATATCTTTTTATGAGTGTGATTTTTTGGTGTGCTTGAAGATTTCATATTTGTTTTGTTTGTTATTTGTATATTTCTTGAATGTTTTTCCTTTATTGCTTTACTTAACTGCATACTAAAAGGAAGAGTGTGGTTGCTATTCTTTCTAGACTATGTTAACATTTTAATATTTATTATCATTCTTATGTATTATAATAGACAAGTTTAACTTTGATATTGTGTTTTCCTTTTGTTTTTTTCACTATTTTTTTCTTTCCTAAACAATTTAAAATATGTTTTTCTTTCTTTATTTTCTTTAAGTAGACAAACAGCTCTTTTTTTTTTCCCCCCATTTTTCCTCAAGTTTTTATCTCTGATTGTTTTACTTTCATTTAAGAAATTTTTTTATAAAAAAAAAAAATAAAGCTTGCAATGATGATCTCTATTAAAATATATAATAATGCATATACCAAATTTAGTGTTTAATTTGGTATATGTTGCTCAATGTAATATCATTATTAACATGTGTTAGCTAACTGTTGAGTATGATTTGGCATTTTTATTGTTATTGTGAGTGTTTGGGATTTATATAGATTTTGATTTTCTATAATTTATTCTTTTTATTATATCAATATCTATCATATTCTTTTGCCTGTATTACTTCTATTTACTTTTTTTTTTGTTACTTCCGTTTTTTCTTTTTCTTTATTGTAAACATTTGCTAAAAAATTTTTAATATATGCTCCAAAACATTTCACCTGGTAACCAAAAACGATGTCGGACTATATTCCAGTTATTGTTAATGCGTTTTTTTAACGATAAAAAAAAAAAGGGATCTGGGCTTGCTATAAAAAACTCTTTATATTGATAACATATATTATTTATAATTACCATATGTTATTAGTATAGGGTTAATTTCAAAAATAGCACATGTATGGATTTAATAAATAGCATCATTTTTTCCCCTTCATTACTAGCACCATCACGTCATCAAAGCCTCTGATATGTGGTGCCCAACAGCATTTAATGTATTCCAAATTCCGGGTTTACCCTTAACTCCCACCTGCCCAAATATCTCTCTCCCTCGCATGCCCTGAAAAATTTTTTCAAACCAGCATCTATAGTGTTTTAGAGAGAGAAACTGAAATCTAGAGGGAGAAAGAGTTGCCAACGGCTAAAACCACTCGGAAACTATCCGAAACCACCACGAAAACCCTCTATAAATCGCTTGGAAGTTTGTGAACGTTGGAGAATCTTCTAAAACTACCCATGTAGAAACCCACGAAATTAACTGAAAAAAACATTACTCCCGAAAAGAAGTCTCTTTGAGTAATGGCTTCGACATATAAAAGGCCACTGGTAGAGAAAAGTTCTAAAAAACCGGCACCAAAGAGCGAGAGAAGGGTGGCCGAGGAATGGTTGAAGAGAAAGCATGGGAAAATCGAAGATAAGGAATCAAAGAAGCCGAAAAGTGCCGTAGACGAGAAGATATTGGAAGCTGAAGAGGTAAGAATGTTGCTTTTTCGTTTTTGTGTTTAAAAAGTTTGCATTTATAATATTATTCAGTAAGAATGTGCATTGCACTTGAGGACGTTTGCATTTTTGATTGATTATGTTTAAAAAAAAAAGTTTGCATTTTTATATGTGTTTTTGATGAGATTCTACATTTCTAATTGATTTGTTGAAAAAATTTGCATAAAATACATAAAATTTGTATTTTTATCTGATTTTGTAACATAAATGCAAAAGTTTGTTTGTTTGGTATTTGAATATTGAGAGGAAAATTTAGTGTTTTAGTTTATATAAATATTTGGTTGCCGAAGGTGTTTGGGTTTTTGTTGATGTTTAGTTAATTGTAAGTGATATCGGAAAATACGGTTGGCTGGTTATTTATTTTGAGATCATCTTGTAATTTTTATATTGGTCATTTTTATAATGACTTTCTAGTCATAATAAAAATTACTCAAATTTACACTATTTCTGGCTGGTCATTTTTATGTTGACTTGCTGGTCATCAATTAATAAATTAATTATTCAGATTTCTGTTATTTTCCGCCGGTAATTTTATGATTACTTCTTGGTCATAAATATAATTACTCTTTTATGTTACCACTAATATTATCGTAGGTTCAATATGTTCGACGCATATCGGATAATGAAATTACCCGGGCCAAAATTAATAATTTCATTAATATTACGGAGACATGTAATAAATTGAAACAGTGGTTGTCACCCCGACAGTATGAGGGTGTGATCCATCCGCCATACATTCAATGGTTTCTAAAGTTAAATATGCTTGGTTGGGCTGGGCAGGTCTTCCACAACATTATAATGCGTTTGACGGATCACAAAATTAATAATTTCATTAATATTACGGAGACATGTAATAAATTGAAACAGTGGTTGTCACCCCGACAGTATGAGGGTGTGATCCATCCGCCATACATTCAATGGTTTCTAAAGTTAAATATGCTTGGTTGGGCTGGGCAGGTCTTCCACAACATTATAATGCGTTTGACGGATCACTTAAGATTGGGTGATGCTCTATGGTTTGAGGTTGGTGAAAAACTGGGCAGATTTTCCATCAATGTTAGTAACTGGCATAAAATGTGTTGGGTCCACTCATCTCACACCGGTGTTCGATAAACGATTAATGACAAGATATTTTTTGACATTGAGAGGTGTGTCGAGAGAACATTTGGAGCTACAACTATCGAATGCAAACTTTGACAACGACGACGGTGCTGTTAAGCTTAGCCTACTATACATGATATTTTGCATTCCTCTTGCAAATGCAAACTCTGTTAAAATAGACCTGAAGTATTTTGCCCTGGCCGATAACTTGGCTGAGTTCAATGCTTTTCATTGGGGTGTGCTCTTACGGGAGGCAACCCGAGCTGCAATCTATAATGCAATTGAAAATAAACCATTTTCAAAGAGAAGACTGTTAAAGAAGTCTGACAAAGTTCATTACAGTATTACGGGCTTCCCTCATGCCTTACTCGTTTGGGCATATGAGAGCCTCCCAATGATAGCAGTCAAATTCACCACTAAGTATGCTGTCACGGATCTCCGCCGATAATGTAAAGTTTGATGATGTGATGTTGGCTTTTACCGCTGCTAGTGAGAAACAGGTAATTTATATACTTTATATATATTTATGTTAGTAGTGTTATTTACAAGTGTTGGTCATCTACATAATGATCGGGTGGTCATTTTTGCATTGACCATACCGTTGTTAGCATCAATAACAGTGTCGGTCATTTGCATAATGACAGTGTGGTCATTCTTGTGATGACCATACCTTAGCGTGAATACTATTGTGGGTCATCTACATAATGACCGGTGGTCATTTTTGTATTTACCATACCGTTGTTAGCGTTAATACCAGTGTCGGTCATTTACATAATAACCATGTGGTCATTCTTATGATGACCATACCTTAGCGTGAATACCATTGTGGTCATCTACATAATGACCAAGTGGTCATTTTTGTATTTACCATACCTTTATTAGCTTCAATACCAGTGTCGGTCATTTACATAATGACCGGGTGGTCATTCTTGTAATGACCATACCTTTGCTAGCGTGAATACCATTGTGGGTCCTCTACATAATGACCGGGTGGTCATTTTTGTATTTACCATACCTTTGTTAGCTTCAATACCAGTGTCGGTCATTTACATATTGACCATATCCCGTACTAATTGTTATTAATATCAAATGTGTGCAGCCGAAGTGTTTTGTTAAGATGCCCACTGAAGAAGAGTTGAAGGACCCATGTGTTGCATAGCTATATTTGAAGAACCTAAAGGTTGTGCCTCAACTACCTCGCAAGACACCAATCACTCAACCGAGCATCGATACAAACTTTGAGTGGCGGGAGTTTCAAAAAGAGATCCGAGGACAGGTGGATTCAATGAACAAAAAGTTAGAGGATCTTAAAAAGGGACAGAAGATGTCCACGAAGCTCTTGCGTAAGGTTCTCAAATTGTTGTCCAACATGAATGACAATGTTGAGGGGAAGCCACCCACTGCGTACCATGTTAGCAGCAGGCACAAGATGAATGTTCAGACCGATGACTCGGATTCCTTGAAGATTGATTTGAATGACCTCGCTCTGGCTACCAAGATGATGTCTTCATTGACTCTGACATTAGTGCCGTTGCGGATATAGGTGTGAAAGCAGCCATGGAGTTCTTTAATGCTAATAAAGTGATTGTTTGTAACAGCCATGGGTGATGACCACATGCTAATTTATTGATATTGACCAACTAGTAATTTATGTAATGAATATTTGGTCCTTTCTGTAATGGCCCATGTTAATACCAGCTATTGCATTCCCCTTTCGTTGAAAGGTGTAGAACATAAGAAAGAAATTGCATTAGTTGAGTGTGACAAGGGAGAGAAAGATGAGGTAATCCTAAAAATGTTTGTTGAGTATACCTTATATGTAGATAATCATTTCGGTCTTCCATAACTTGTAATTTCTATTTATTATGACCTGTTCTTGTGAAACTATACAGGAAAAATATAAAGACCATTTAGAAGGAGATGAGGGAGAAGTGAAGGAATAATCTGACTCCATTTTGGGAAAAAAGGAGGAGAGAATGCTTGATCCGGTGAAAGAAAAAAGAAGAGGAAAAAGATGATAAAGAAGCCAATGGAGAAGAGGAGGAAAGAAAGAATGAAGAGGCAGCCAATGAG
>JAFMPE010163597.1:1542-21231 GCA_024759925.1 Ficus religiosa
CAAAAAAATTTGGTGGTTTGAGTTTCTCAACGGAGGACGTTGGTGAAGTTCTTGCAATCTCAGGTAAGCATTTCCTAGCGTTTTCACATCATCTGAAATCTTATCTTGTCGATTTTACAGACAAAATATTGTTACTTCTTGACGTAACTGAACAATATAATTCCACGCTGACTCTACCTTATATCGAAGATTGCTCAAATTCCTACAATCCAAGTTTAATATATATATATATATATATATATATATAAGATTGTATAAACATATAAACGTAAACATAAAATATATACACATATATATTTGGAGTTTGTTAACAACCTCATATTTAATGTGTTACATATGTTGTTCATTCATCCAGAAAACTTCACATTTTTTATATAAGCAAAATATATTTAAAAAGAAAAGGAAAGAAAAAGAGTCCTGCAATCTTAAAACACCTCTAGTTGACATGAATGTAGTGGTTTCAGAAAGAAATATTGTCTATTCAGCTTGTTCCTGATAATATTCAAACTTACAAGTAAAAAAAAAAAACTTCTTACAAGTTTATTCAACATTTAGGTTTTGGTCTTCTTGTATTCCAATCTTTTCTATATCCGTACATGGAAAGGCTCGTTGGTCCCGTAATGATTTGTCGCATCGGAGGGGTAAGTCCCTTGGGGATCAGTTTTTTTTTGGGTCAATTTGCCAAGTTTTTCCCTTGCCATTATGTGGTAAATTACTTGATTTTCTTTGCTAATTTTGGATTTTTTTTAATTTCTTTTTAACAGGTTATATCCATACCTTTATTATCCAGTTACCCCTTCATAGCCATGTTATCTGGGGTCTCGCTTTGGCTTTTTATAAATTTAGCATCTGTAATGAAGAATGTTCTATCTGTAAGTAGAAATACACAATTTTTAAGTTCACCTTTCATTTTATCAAACGAAAAAAGGTCTTATAATTAATAGCAAAAAAAAAAAATTTAGAGATTTATAATTCAATTTGAACTATAAAATTTCATCAAATGCAAAAGAAATTTCTTTATTTTTTTTTATTTTTGCAAAATATTTATTTTCCTAACTACTTGAGAAGGTTTTTCCCTCAATGGTAAAAAGATTTTAGGTGATCTAAATGGTGCATATATAGTTTCTAAAAACTAGATTCCATTTAGCTACCAATTAGTTGATTTACTATTTGTCTGACCAGTTGTACTCTCAATTTGTGTGACCAGATCTCTATTGTTACTGGCTTGTTCCTTCTTCAAAACAGAGCTGTGGTAATAAATTAATCTATGTTAACTCTGGTATTTACCTTTGTTCAAGAACTTAATTAATTCCTTGGAAATATATATATATATATATATATTTATTTATTTACACATATAGATATATGTAGAAACTCTTCCTTGCCACATAATTAATGACTTTTAAACTTATCAGGACCAAGAACAAAGAGGTGCTGCTAATGGCATTGCAATGACTGGGATGTCTCTTTTTAAAGCTATTGGCCCAGCTGGTGGTGGTGCCTTGTAAGTCAGCTCTCTTTTAGTTCTTCACTTAATTTTTCATTTGTACACACACATACACTAAGATTTTATTAGGGGAAAGCACCTGAATAACACAAATTTAAACATCACTTTATTAATATAACACAAAATTTGATCTATCCACTAATATAACACAAAATGGTTCTAGTCAAAGGTCAACCTATAAAGTCAAAAATCAACCTTACATGTTTTACCTAAATTGTCCATAGTACTTAAAAAATATACTATAATAACATATACATTATTTTCGACATTTAAAATATTTTTAGTTTTCAATGTGGATGGCCGGATGTCTCCGACTCCGGCTCCGGCCGGCAGTCGCTGGTGTACCCTAGTAGAGTACAATGAATATTCTACTAGAATATTTTTGATATCCTACTAAAAACTTTTTAATTTTCAATATGGATGGTTGGATATCTTCGACTCCGACGGCTGGAGCCAGTCGTCAGCATACACTGGTAGAGTATAATGTATACTCTACTGGAATATTTTGGATATTCTACAAAAATATTTTCAGTTTTTAACATGGATGGTTGAATATCTCTGTCATCGGTCGACAATTGCCGGTATACTCTAGTAGAATATAATACATATTCTACTAGAATATTTTGGATATCCTACTAAAAACTTTTTAGTTTTTAATATGGATGGTCGGATATCTTTGGCTCCGATGGCTTAAGCCAGTCGTCGTACTCTAGTAGAGTATAATGTATAATACTCTACTAGAATATTTTAGATATTCTACAAAATTATTTTCAATTTTTAATATGGATGACTAGATGTCTCTGATCCGGCCGCCGGTGCTGGTCGCCGGAATACTCTAGTAGAGTACAATCCATACTCTAATAGAGTATAGTGCATACTCTACAAGAATATTTTAAGTTTTCAACATAGATGGCTGGATGTTTCTGGCTCTGGCAGCCGGTGTTTGTCACTGGAATACTCTAGTAGAGTACAATCCATATTCTAGTAGAGTTCAATTTATACTCTAGTAGAGTATAATGCATATTCTACTAAAATATTTTAAGTTTTTAATATAGATAGTTAGATACCTGCAACTCCGGCCGTTACCTCTGGAATACTCTAGTAGAGTATGCACCATACTCTAATAGAATATAGTACATATTTTAGTATAATATAGTGCAGACTCTACTCGAATATTTTAAGCTTTCAACATGGATGGCCGAATGGTTTCCAGCTCCGGCTACCGACACCAGTTACTGGAATAATCTAATAGAGTGGAATACATACTCTAATAGAGTATAATCTATATTCCACTAGAATATTTTGAATATTCTACTACAATATTTAAAAAATTTTTTGTTTGTTTTAAACATGAACCAGATGTCCTTTTTTTCTAGGCACTCTACCAAATATTTTGTGTTTAACATAATTGGCTAATCGTGCTAGAACTTACAAAAAAAAAAAATAACAATAATAAATAATAATAATAATAATAATAAATAAATAAATAAATAAATAAAACCACCACCAACAACAACAAAATGTAATAACAACGACAAAAGGTCCAAACCTACGACACATTACCAAAAAATACATTAATTTCATCTTCAAACATTCAATTACCAAAATCATAAGAAATTCTAAACCAAAAATCGATGACAATAAAAATGCAAAGCTTCAACAAATCTGAATATTCAAACACCAAAACCTCAGCTACTAATTACCAACATTCTAACATTCCAAACAATCTACGCAAATGATCCAAATCTGGAAACAAAACCAGCTCAAATAAAAAATATCATCAGAGGCATCAGAATCACAAATCCAGACCTTAAAATCACCAAATCGCTACCAAAATTGCTACCAAAATCTCAAATCAGTTCAAAATAAATCAGATAAATAAATATACCATTAGCAAGATCTACAAATCCAGAAAAACCACCGGCACCACCAATGTCGATGCTACTGCTGCCGCCACTCCCAGCATATTCGGAGCTCACAGTGGCCGAAATTCGTCGGAGCTCGGCGTCTTCCTTGCATTCGCGATGTCCTCTCCGGCTCCGACGTGTCAAAAGCTGCTGCGCTATGGCGAGAGAGGGTGATCAGCAAACCTTTGACAATCTTCACAGTCTCTGACAAATCGACAGAGACAGGGTGATCGGTGTCGATCTCTGGCGATCTCTGGAAATCTCCAACGATTTGTGAAGATAAACTCCAGGAACAATCTCCAGAGTCTGATTTCCGTCAACGGCTTGCACGATTTTCGCCGCCATCGTTGTAGATTTTCTTGTTGTCGACGGCCAGGCCTTTGTGGACGCTTTGACATTGGCAGCCTCGAGCAGATTTTTGATTGATTGACGGCTTGAGGAAGGTGACGGCGCCGGCGCCGGCATGGGTGAGATGTAGAAAGTGATCGGGTTGGAAGAGAGGTAGAGAGAGAAAGTGGCTGAGGGTAGACAGAGAATAGGAAAAAAAAAAAAAACTGTTGTTAAAGAGCAAAAAAGGGTAAAAAGACAAAAATAAATAAATAAATCCATAAAATTTAACAAATAAAAAATTAAAATTTGTATCATATTAGTTAAGAGAGGGAGATTTTAGTCGATGAATGAAAAAAAAAAAAAGTGATTGCTTAAGTAATTTTTTCATTTTATAAAAATAAATTTATGATATTACATATTTTTTTAGTTATTGTAACATATCAATACGAAATTTAATTTGTAATAATTCTAAGTTCATTTTAAAAATTATATTTTTTTCATATTTTTTTTTCGTACGAAATTTAATACTTTTTGATATTATTATTTAAATATAAAGGAGTGTTTTAAAACGAATTATGAATGTTCTTTTAGTTGAATACCAATAAAATAAAAGTTAAAAACCACAGTATTACTTACTAAAGATTATGCCCAATATTGTAGACATATTTAAATTGTAATTTCAATAAATCGCATTCCACACAGAAATCATATTAATGTTACATGAAATAATTTAAGCATGTACACATGAAAAATGAACGTAATAACTTTTTTGCATCTCATTTTACAACTGTTAGATGTTGTCAGAGCTAAACAATTGTTCTTTCTCAAAATCTATTATTTCTTTTAAATTTTTTTTTCTAGCTTTTAACAATTGAAAGAATAATATACATAACAGAAGGAGAAATATAAAGCATAAGCAGGGATTTAAAAAAGAAATATATTTATATATATAGTTTGCCTTTTCCAATAATTCAATTCTAAATTAGTGCATCAATTAATTATATGAACAATATTAGCAAATATCAATGATGTTAAATATCACATATTTATAACAGATGTATCTCATAACATAGGATCCATAGGTAAGATCGATCATTTATTAATTGTGATGTTTAACGGTTCTAAAACATTTTACTAATCGTATTTAATGACGTTTTTCTCAATATATATAGGTTCTCTTGGGCAGAAAAACGACTTGATGCCACTATCCTTCCAGGTGTGTGTTTCCATATATTTTAAGCAATTTTTAATGGTTATTAGTATAGTTCATTGTTACAGTATTTACTAATTGAGCTTATGAACTATTAATGCGCATGCAGGTGCCCAGATGGTTTTCTTCATCCTTAACATCGTCGAAGTAATCGGAGTGTTGATGACATTCAAACCATTTCTAACAACGCCATGAATAACAGATTTGCTGATGATGAAATAATAATAATAATAATAGATTAAAAATAAAATATCACATGCACGAATTCATAGATTTCATTCAAGTGGTTAGAGATATAACCTAACGGTATCATATCCAATTTTATTAAAAGGGATAGAGTTTGAATCTCCATCTTCAAGTTAAACATATATGTTTATCTCATTCAAAAAGTAGTGAATTAAATTAATTCAATCATTGAAGTAAATTATTCGTTGTTGCAATCCATTATTATTGGTTTGGTGGTGTTTTCATTTGTAATACATATAGCTGACCAAATGTATCTTTTGAATGGTAGATTTAAAGGAAAAAATTGGAACGTCACAATTTGTGTTCAATCGAATTAAAACTAATAAAAAATCCTTTACCAAAACTTTATTTTAATGTTCCATCTTCATATTCGGATTACAAAATAATTTTATATATCATTTCCAGCTTATAAGGTTTCTAAGAAAACAAAAACAAAACTTTTAAAGTGACGATAGAGTGCTCATATTACATTAAAAATCGAAATGTACACTGTTCTAACCTTGTAGGGATCGTGACCGGTGTCACAGTCCAGAATATTGGGTTATGAAATTTGAACTTGCGGCGTTGATATTGAGATAGGTGATTTTAAAGTAATATTTGTGGATATAATTGATAGAAAGATAGCCTCGATAGATCAATATATTAGCACAAGCGGTGTCTCTCAAAACCAAGGCTTAACAAGCTCGCAACCAAAATAGCTCAAGCTCTAAAGGCACTCCTTGCCATGGATGAGCGAGCAAGCATGGTCTATAAAGCTTCTTAAACTTTCAGTCAAGTGGCTACATGTATTAAGATATCAAAACCTAAAGAATACCTTTATATCAACTATATCAGTGTATGATTCATAGTTTCATCAGGATCATTGTATAGGATTATAACAAATATACAGGGACTCATTTGAAGTATATTAGAAAAGTGTTTAGAAAGACATATATTTGGAAAACTGGAACAATTATTGAAAGAAAAGATTTCTTACATTCGATGCCTTCTCGAGGAAGGGGAATGCCTCTTATATAGAGGAGGTGAAAGGGGGAGAGGTTCGGATTTCAAATCCGGATTTCAAACCTATATTACAAAAGTATTACAAACGACAAACACACTAAGCGAGGCTTTAGACAAGTGGCCGACAAAAGTAGTGCACTGGAAAGTAAACTACATCACATGAAAAATAAAGTTGGTTCTGCCGACACAAAACAACAAACAAAAAAGACGAAGCTTATGAACAGGTAGATGTGACCTGAGCTGGAAATCTTATCCTGCTGGGGTAGTGCGGACTGACGTAAGGACTAATGTCTGAGCTGGTTATTATACAAGTGCTGAGTGACGTAAAGGCTGAGATCACCATTTAAAGTTAATGGGCTCATGAGATGGGCTGAGATTTGGATCCTGGAACTGATCACAATAATCATATCCTAATGATCTATAGTATGCACATTCATCTGTAGGGTCTTCAGTGGGTTTGCTAGAACTGGGCCTTGGCTGAGTACAGAATCTTAGAGGGTTTTCTTCATCATCATCAGTGATGGTGAGCTGTAAAAACTAATGGAGATTAAGGGAAGGATTGGGATTGGGATTGGGATTGAAATTATAGAATGGACTAGTATCACCAATAATCAGAGTGATCTTGGTATGAAAATAGTCAAGTTCCCTTGTGAATCATAGCATGTATCTATCTGGGAGGATTTCCCATGAAGCATTTTCTTCCGGAGAGGGCCAGATTTCATCTGGAATGAATCTATTTTCCAAGAACAGTTGCTTTTGGAGACGTCTGTAGACAGGGCTATCTTCTCTGAAAGGGGTTTATCCTATGGTGTACACTTCAATTTTCGGATGAAAATCTAGAGTGTTTCCTATGAGTTCACAATTTAGGCTGATCAGGAAGACTGTGTAGCATTTCTGTGGACAGGCATTGTTAGTGTTAAGACTAATTGGGAAAGTCCTAAACACTAGTCTGTTACTCTTGATCTTTTTCCATTCTTGATCCAGAAGCTGTTTTCATCTTGTGATTTGAGAGAACCAGGTGAGAGTGTTGATCTGTGTTTAACAGGCTGGTCTGAAGTCTGGTCTGTCTTGGTAAAGCTAGATGGTAGTATGAAGTGGAATTGTGAGACTTCAATGGCTATGGTGTAGTAACTAGCTAAATACCAAAAAAAGTTTGATAATTGTTTTGGCATGTAGAGAGCATCTCTGAAAGGAAGGAGTTTGGCAAATGGATATTTTGGGTAGAGTCCAAGATTATGGAAAATTTGATTTCCCATTTTCTTGATACGTTGAGTTTGCATTTTGAGGGCTCTTTTGATGGGTCTGTGTATAGGGTCTTGAGAGGTCATAATGCTAAGGGCATCTTTGGGAAAAGTATATGGGAGGTTATGGATAAAGGGGGAAGAAGAGGAGGCCATGTTTGTGATCATGAAAAGAAATGGGATGGGGTTGTGGATATGTCTGGTGATGAGATTTATAGCTGTTTGTGACAAGAAATCAGGGATGATATTGTTTTTTCCTTCAATATGAGAAATATCAAAGGAGTACTATGAAAACCATGTAGCTAATCTCAATAATTGTGCATTTACTGCTTTATTTGGCTTGAACTTAAGCATTCCTTTTGAGGCGGCAAAGTCAGTTTCAACAAGAAATTGATGTCCAATCAAACGGAACTCAAACTTCAAAATCCCTTACTTAATGGCTAAGAGTTCTTTGAATGTTGAATGATGGTGGAGCTGACAATCTTTGAATGCACCACTTTTGTATCCACATATCTGTCTTTTTCCTTTTTCATCTTCTTCATGAAGGGCTGCCATCCAATGCTTGTAGCTTGCGTCTGTCTGAAGAATTCTTTTTCCTGTTGAAGGAATCTTCAATGGTGGCAAGTTTTGCATCTATCTTTTCAAGTGTTGGACTGCTTCGATATGTGTAGATGACCAGACAGGTGAATTCTTTTGGAGCATTTGTTCTAAGGGGGCTGTATATTGAGAAAGTTGTGGAATAAAATCTCATAGATAATTGACTATCCCGAGAAATTGTTAGACTTGGGCCTTTGACAACTAGTCTGGTAATTTAATCAATTCATGGGCTATTTGGGGCTAGGCTCATAATGTCTATTATTTAATTTCATTCCCAAAAAATAAATTTTTGATTGGCCAACTAACATCTTTTTCTCTGATAGCATCACACCATGTCGTCTGGTAAGGGCTTCGAATTGGGCCAAGAGAGCTAAATAGGCTTCTTGTGATAGGGAAAAAAGAAGGATGTCATCAATGTAAATAAAG
The DNA here is from genome assembly GCA_024759925.1 of Ficus religiosa. Lineage (NCBI taxonomy): Eukaryota > Viridiplantae > Streptophyta > Magnoliopsida > Rosales > Moraceae > Ficus > Ficus religiosa. Next base: position 10,009 of record JAFMPE010163597.1, read on the forward strand.
GCTTGGTTTAAGATGGGACTGTAAATACAGGTCATAGCCTTCTGAAAAAGGATAGGGGCTGTTTTAAGATCAAATGGCATAACAGTCCATTGAAATTGGTGATTGGGTATACAGAAAGCTGTTTTGGGCCAATCATCAGGTTTAATTCCCAATTGCCAAAATCCTACTTTCAAGTCAAACTTTGAAAATACTTTCGCATTTGAGAGACTGGAAAACAAGGTATGTCTGTTAGGTCAAAGGAATTTATCATCGACAAGGAAATGGTTGAGAGGTTGATAGTTGATCACCAACCTTTGCTTACCCCGTATTTATTCTGATCTCTTATTCACATAGAATGCATGACATACCCATGGTGAATTTGTTGACTCGATGAATCCTTGTTGCTGGAGTTCTGCACACTCGTCAGTTGCTAACTGCTAATGTTTTGGACTCATTCCTGGGTAGATTGCCTTTGTAGGATTAACATCTTCATTCTGTTTGAAGGGAAGAGAAATAAATAATTATTAATTTTTCCAAAAAGGCTTGTTGTACTTTTGTAGAAATTCTGAATAAATATTAGCACATGAGTGTTGGACGAGCTTTTCTCTAATCTCTTGGTAAGGATCCAGCTGCAGTTAGAAGTATTTTGGAATTGACTCTCATGCAGAAAAATATTGCTTGTAGGCCAGGAAGGATTTCTAATCCTGGTTTTTTTATATACAGATCAAAACCTATAATTAAATTTTTTCCAGGTAGTTTGGATCCAATAATCCGATGGACTATAGAACATCCTGGGAAAAATTCTAATTTAATAGGCTTACTGATGAGTTATGTACAGAAGACTTCTCCATTCGCAGCATGGAAGAACTGTTTTTTCTTTTTCCAATATACTGGGGGGGGGGGGGGGGAATGTCTAGATTCATAATGGAATAAGAGGCACCTGTGTCAAAAAAAGCATCAACCTTGATAGGATTGGTGTATTTAGAGGGGATAACCTTTATCTTGATGATCGAGACCTTCTGGGCCACATTGATGGCATTCATTTGAAAGACTTCTCCCGGGTCTGGTTCAGAGTCTGAATCAGATTAACTAGTTTCAATATCAGAATCTGAAAGCTAGAGTGCATAGAGAGTCTGATCATTGATTTCTTCGTCAATAGAGAATATGGATTCCACTTCATTATTGAAAAGTGAAATTCCAGTGACTTCTCTGATATGGGCAATCATCTTCTATGATTTGGACCTAGGGCAATTTTTCATGAAATGGTTTTTGCTGCCACAGATGAAACATCTTATTGATTTCTTTTTCCAAAGGTTTCTTCTTTTTCGGAGAAACTTCCATGAATCTTTCTTCTTGGAAAAGAACTTGTTTCTTCTGAAACCTTTCTTTTTTCTGAACTTCCTTGTCCTTTGTCGTGGCTTAGCTGGGCATGATGCACACGTACAACCTGGAGGATTGAGAGGACACTTAGTGTAAAGTTCTTGGTTGATGCATACTTTATCCAAATTCTTCGTCTGTTTTATGTATTCTTGGAGAAATTTGTTTTAAGAGCACATTTTTTCTAGTGCTTTGAAAACAAGCTGGCATAGTTCTACAAATGTAGTATGTGCAATGGTCTTGTTGGTGGTAGAGAGTAGTCTGAATGTTTCTTCTCCTAGTGGATCTGGGATAGAAGACAGAAACGCTTGCTTGAGATTGGGATCATTGAGTCCTCCAATTAGATAGAAGCGGCATGACATCTTCTGAAAATGAACTTCAAGGTCCTTTTTGTTCATTGAACAGCACTGCATCTTGAAACATTCTGAACGAGCTTGCTTAGTAATCTGAGTTTCTTGTCCACAAAATTCTGAGTACAGTTGAGATAAAGCTCCTTCAACTGATTCTGTTTGGAGGAACATGAGTTGCTTGTATTCCCCTAAGCTCATCCACCAATCTTGTAGGATTCCTATGAATCTTAAAACAAATTATAACAAGATTTGATGGGATTGAGTATTAGGCTTTTGAACCTCAATAATAAGCCAAGTTTTAAACTCTTAAAATCTATCTCTCCATTTTGAAGGAGGGATATCATCGAGAGTAAAAGTCCGGACTTTTCCATTAGAGGTTGTTGATATATCAGGCTAGGGCTGATCCACCGTTTTATCTTGTACTTCTACTAGTTCTGTCATTGTAGGTTCTCGTTGAGTAGAGGGCTCCTGAGCCATCAGGTGAGGCTGAGGAGGAACTAGTTCAATTTCTTCAGAAACATCAGAAGACCAATCTCCTTCATCTTCTGGAGTACTTTCTTCATCTGAAGAAACATCAAGTTGCTGGAGTTGAACTTGCGGCAAATTCTCTGTACAATGATCTAGGATCATTTTAGTGAGAGGATTCTGAAAGGATTTCTTCTGTGCCATCATCTAGGAAGAAGTTGGTAGCTTGTCTGGCTGAGGCTCTGCTTCTTGGACCTTCTGTTTTCATTTTGGTTTTCTGAAGAGATCATCTTGGTCCAAAAGTTTTTTCAACCTCAGAACATGATCTTCTTTATGGGGGACCATTGGTAATGGTTTTTCTTCCTTAGGAATGGTAGCAAATCGCCATGGGACTGTGTTTGACAAAGAGAATCTTATATGGGCTTGTGCCTGGATAGCATTTAATTGTGTCTTCAAGGACTTCATCTTTGCTTCTTTCTCTATAAACAATCTACTAGAGAAAGAACTAGTACTAACAAGTCTCATAAGGTCCAAGTGAGTTTTCTGAATCTATGATTCAAGTCTTTTCTAGGAGAGTCTGTGATTTCATCATTCCAATATTAGAATGATCAATCTTAGATTCTACCTGAGAAATCTTGTGGCCAATCTTCTGAAGGACCTTATTCTGGGCAATAAGATTCTCTGCTTGCCAATTCAGAACTGCCTCTGCAGGGCTAACCTTCTTGGTCGTACCATCTGATTCAGCAGCTTTTGAGTTGTCCATTCCATCAATAGTGGTTGTCGGTTAGAGTGGAGGGAAGTATTTATCAGAAGAGGCTGAAGACATCATTTGAACCTGGGGAAGAGCCATTGATGGTGCTGAATTGTAGCAAACTGGAAATTATTGTCCCTATTTCTGCAAGTGCTTCTGGGCCTGTTTGTAACAAGGCAAAATTAGAAGAGTTGTTGGTGGAGATTTTGGAGGTGGATGAGGCCTTCTCAGATGGTCATCCTGGTCATCATCCCATCCAGTGGGAATTATCAGTTCGTTGGTTCTCGGAGGTGGGGTATATTTGACTATGTAGTCAAATTTTCCTGAGGGTTGTCCAAGAATACTGATATTCTTGTGACCATTTTGTAGATGATGCTTGAGCCTTCGACCTGAGTTGACCTTCTTAGGGCGTTCCGAAGAATCATCTTGCCGAGAATCATTTATGTAGTCTGAACAATAGCACACATCCCAATAACAGTAATCTGTTTGGGATTTGTGAGCGTATTGTGGTGTACCATCAGACCTGAACGAAAGGAATTTTGCATGCTCAGGAGTGATCGGAGTCATCATGTATTAGGTTGAAAAAATACTGCTGGGAGCTTCTTCAGGCTTCTTGAAGGCGATCAAGGTTAATCCATCCTTTTGGGTTGTAAACGTTGCATCAGAGGACTGGATTGTAACATGGGATTAATGAAGCTTCTCGTAGTTGGTCACCCACGAATCTAGAAGAAGTTTCTTTAATTCTACTGTAACAAATAAAGCTGGATTTTTTTTTTTGGTGAATATTAAGTTGGATACTTTATTTTTTTAAGATTGTATCGCAATGTAATAAATGGCTGAGAACATCAAGTCATGGATATAGAATTCACAGCTTTGTTGAAATAAAGATCAATAATGTCCTCATGTTATGATAATTCAGGAAGCTTCGGTGAAATAAATACTCTACCATAATCACAGTACGTGAACCAATTTATTCATAAATAGGTTACCCATTGAAATTTTAAATTAACAATATACATGGATAAATATGTAAGTGGAGAGGTAAAACAGAATTGTATACTAATAGAAAAAAAGGCTTCCACTATAGTTAAAAAACCGTCGTGAAAAGTTAAATTAATGATTAAAAAGCTGTTTTAACAATGTGGTTCTAAATACTCATCGAAAGAGATATTTACACAAAATATCCATTTTAAAACATCCCTTTTAAAAAATACACTATTCAACTTATTTGTAAATTTGAACACATTTAAAATCCAGCAAATTTTCATTCTAGATTTACCATTCCATGATTTAATTTTGAAGATTTTTTAATCGCCATTTTTTTTTTGGAAAAAAATTGCTTACTCCACATTTATTATTATTGGCACTTTTTTTGGAAAAAAAAAAAAAAATTGGTTACTTCATGTTTGAATTATTGGAATATTTCCACAATTTACTCCACATTTGAGGTTAACTTATCTAAAATATGTTTTTTTTTTTTTCCCCTCTCTCTTTGAGGGGCTTAAACAAGTTATTCACTCATTGCATTTTGTAATTTTTATACATAACAATGTTACTTTTTTAAATTATTTATTTTTGTTGGTCATTTTCTTTTTTCCAAGATAAGGAGTTTTTTCCTCTTCTTCTTCTTCTTCGTTTTAAATTTCATTCACATCATGAGATTTTGTCTCTTTTTCTACGTATTCTTATCATATTTTGTTGGTAGTCATTATGATAGTGACAATGTCATTCCAAGGATTAATGTTTTATTTAACGTCAATAGCTGACGTAGTAATCATTACTAGAATGACCCTATCACTTTAAGAACTAATATTATGATATACTACATTTATAGTATAAGGACAATAATACAGTCTATTTTCAATGACTACATCAGTTTATACATGAATTTCATATTATATTCTAGTTCATAATAAATCAATATTAACAATAAAATATATTTTAAATTGACCAAATCGATAAAATCATTCCGAATTATATCTGATTTTTAATCCCTACAAATTGATCAAATCAATAAACCCATAATTGATCTTAGGGTATCATAGTTGAATAAAGTATCATTGTTTGAATTTTCGTAGTTGTAATGATGTCAGCATCATTTTGTCTTCAATCACTTGTGTTCTAGAGTGCAAGTTGATCTTCATGTTCCGCAACATGTCCTTCAACTTCATATGATTGTTCATCTATGCACACGTAAGGACATGTCAGTGTGTGATTGATAATTGAAAGAGAAAAAATTACAATGGTATATTTATCACAAAATAACTGGAACTAAAATTTGAAAACTTACTTAAAATAATAAAGAATCCATAAAATAATGATCATGTCCTTAGTTAACATTAAAACATATTTACAAATAAAATTTCAACAGGGATTCAAACATAACCACTAATTAGGAAGGACAATGTCTACACTATGTGGACTTAATTATAAAGCAAATAATTAACAATGAAAACGGAACAAAATTGATCGAATCTTCAAAGCAATTGTAATCTCTATTAGCAAGCAATAATTAAAACATAGTGACCAAATCGTTGAGGTCTTTTTAGAGATTCAAGCACATATAAAACCAAGAATTTATTGATCAAATTCATATCATATTGATTTTGTCATTTTCATACATAACAGATATTCACATATCAAATTTCAACATATTCAAAACCACTATATATTGAAAACCTAAAAAAACTGAAACCATTCAAAAACAACTTCTTATTTTGACTCAAAAACAATCAAAGCCTACAGTAAAAAGCAATACAAATTAGACCAAATCACACAATTTTATATCTCTAACAAAATCTTGAAATAAAAAATTCTGGTAGAAAATCCTATAGCCCAGGTTAATATGAAAATGATCTAATCATTTCAGGCATGACAAATTGTGATGTCATGGAAATTCATAAACTTGATTTTATGAATTATTATCATGGATTTCCTTCATTAATATACTTTTAATGAATTATTTTGATGAATATCAAATTTCAAGATCATGAAATATTATATATCTATCATCGGTATGATGATGTCGATGATCTAACAATGTGGAGTTTCTCTATTTAAATGAGAAATTATAGATATATAGACAATGAGTTAAACGACGTACAAATTTATACAAAAAATTTATTATGTTGTACTAGAGGGTTCAATGTTAATTTTTTTTAAAGGAACCCCAATTATTATTAGTAGGTCAATTTGATGACCATAGTATTTATTTTGGTCATATTAATATTTAAGTATTGAGAGTATGATTGCAAAAGGTAATGTGTCACATAGATAGGAGATGAATGATTAGGATTTGCTCTTGGAAAATCCAAAGGTAGAAAATTGATCAAGAATTGTGCTTAGAGTTGAAATCAATGGTGTAGATTTTATATTAAAGGATCCTAGGCAAATCAATGGCCAAACTTTGGATGATAAGTGACTAATGAGATTGGTGTGATGGAAGATCCAATGGATGAGAACAAAGATGACATCCTTTGATCAATGGTGGAAAAATTGAAAGAAGGAAAAACAAAAGAAAAATGAGAAATCATAGGGGATATTCTGAGCTGTAGTCAAAATCAAGAAGAAATTTGAACAAATGAGAAAAAAGAAAGTGATGCATGCATGCATTAGGAAATGAGAAGTGGGAGAATGCTATGAAAGTGGAAATGGAAGTTCTGGGGCGGAATAAAACATGGGATTTAGTCAAGATGTCGAAAGGGAAGAAGTTAGTCTAGTGTGGGTGGATTTTCACGGTAAAGTACAAGGCAGATGGGTCTGTGGAGAGGTACGAGGCAAGATTGGTTGCAAAAGGTTACACTCAAGCTTACATCATAGATTACCTCGAGACATTTGCTCCCGTTGCAAAAATGAATATGATACGAGTCATTCTTTCATTAGCTGCCAATCTCGGATAGAGTTTGCACTTGTTTGATGTTAAAAATGTCTTTTTGCATGAAGACCTCAAAAAGGAGATTTACATGGAAGTTCCTCCCGGATTTGAATCCAAGGAGGGGATGGTATGCAAATTGAAGAAGGTCCTACATGGACTCAAGCAGTCACCAAGAGCTTGGTTTGGGAGATTTGCAAAGGCAATGACTACATTGGGATACAGGCAGAGTCAAGCAGATCATACTTTGTTTGTGAAACACTTGAAGTTAGGGGCAGTGACAACATTATTAGTATATGTTGATGACATCCACTAGTAAAAATTGAGGATTACACGACAGTTATTAACTGTCGTGTAAAGTTTACATGACGGTTAGCCCACCGTCGTGTAATCCAACATCATAGAAGATACCATGATGGTTATATAACCATTGTGATATCTTAATATTACATGATGGATAACATCGTTGTCGAATCAAGAAATACAATAGCAAAACATCGCAAAATTGTGAACTTTACACGACGGTTTCGAGCCAAAATGATCGTCGTATAATCCAGCACATTACACGAAGGTTTTTAGTGAAAACCATTATGTAATGATGACATTACACTACGGTTTTTGCTCAAAACCATCGTGTAATTTTGATTGAATTAAAAAAAAAATTTGGCATTTTTTGGTGATTTCCCGCGGGTGGCCTAACCTGTGCGTTATCCAATACACGATCCAAGACATTAGCTATATTGTATCGAAGTAAAAATATGTACCATACATTACATTGCAAGTTTATATATCATAATTAATGAATTGCATTGCATGGCTAGCCCATTCTCCCGTAATCAAATCCAAATCTTGATAAGTAAAAAATTCTTTACTTTCAACACTGTGTCCCTCATAAAACCTAAAACAAGATAACCACATTCAACACTTCCCTCTTGGAGAGGACAAGGACGGTCTGAGATTTTCGTTTTATAGTCTCGTCTCCTTCTAATCCCTTATCGGGTCATAATCTTCCAATCCGTTAGGGCCCTAGCAAGTTCGTAAAATTCAAACTAATTAAGATGCATGTAAATAATATTAAATCAAAAATGCTCAACGTTTGAAAATTGACTTACATTTTCATTAGATTAGTAAAATCGTCCCGTTTCTTCTCTCAAAGAGGATCAAAATAAAGGACGAGGTCCTCCCATGGGTCAATGACTCCCAAAACCCAATGTCTCCCTCTGTTATGTGGCACAAGATAAAGTCATCCTTTTGGTGCGTCACGCATAAAGCTGACAAGAACATCCGCTCGCTCTCTCATGCTAGCCTCTGCAGTATCTGTTCTAACCGGTGAGATTAAGGTTGAAGACACAAACACAAACTTCTCAGCTCGCCCGTTAATCCTACACAGTTCCTCCAAATATTTGCTTAAGCATATCAAAATTGTTACTCTGCTTAACATATAGAAGAATTTACAAATAAAAAAAAATTTAGAGATAGAATGACGTACCTGATGTATACTAATATACAATTCGCACTGATTTCTTGTAAATTAATGAACTCATAAATATCATCAAAGCTCAGAAAGACAGGCATGTCAAAACCCATGATCATGTATGGTATTGGGACCTCTATCTGATTACCTTGACGCATGGAACTATGTGCATAATAAGCCAAAGGCCTCATCTCCATGTTCATTTTATTAAAGTCAAACAAAGCTTGGTGTTGTTGCGTATCCTGTTGTACCTCAATTCGAGAGTTGATCATTTTTTTTCCAAGCTTTTTTTGGCATTTCTGTCCCTCAGCTGCTTGGTCAGCAACGTGAGTAGGCCCTCGACTTTCCTTGTTCATACTCTTGTCGAGCTCAACTAATGTCTTAGGCCAATCAACAAACCCATTAACAGCCTCTTTCACAGTTATTGCCTCGTACGTCGGAATAGGTAATGCTGCTTTTTTTAATTTTGGCACATTGATTGGCACTCACACGTTCCCTTCACTTAGTGGAATCCCATGGACTGCATTGGTGGGTAGGCTCTCTAGCCATGCTCTTCCAAACGCAACAAGCAAATGTCCACCATGAAGTTCATCGAAAATATAGAGCATAAACTTCTGACTGTCGACCGGCATGGTTGGCGGATTAGACACTCCATGTTGTTTTTCTTGGATAGAGCAATTAGCCTTAAAGCTATTGTGTTGGTCCACGGTTGGCACATTCTCTTGGTCAAACGACAGATCCACATCTTTGTTCGCACATAGACCACGCACAAACGCCTTTAATTCTTCTATTTCACATCTCATTGATATTATTTCATTATCTCTATTTGAACTTTGATTTAGGTTGAAGTACTGAGACTGCTTTACGAACTTTGATTGCCCACGGATACGTCCTGGGTGTTTGGGTCTAGATAATGCTTGCATCAATATATCACTAGTGCCAACTGATTCAAAAGTGCCTTGGCTTTCCTATATGTTGAGTTCCATCTACAATATAATTAAGAGAACTCATTTAAGCTTAAGTGTTATAAGTATGTATAGTGATGAATAATTCATTGTTAGTTAGTAAACTTACTATCAACCCGCTAACTTTTTTACATGCTGGATCTTTCAACTCTCCATTTAAGCCTGTCCGTGAATCTAGCCATAACCCATCACTTTTTTCCCATTTCCCAGTCTTCTTAAATTGTAATTTAACATCGTTAGTATACATGAGGACATTGAATAAATAATTTGCCTACGATTTATTACAAACAAAATTTATTAACATACCTTCTCCTAGTCAAGCTTTCTATATCAGTCTCAGCCTCTTCTCGATGTTTATTCGTTATTGGTCCTTATTTCACTTCCACGATCCGAAAGTTGTTGGAATTGTGAGGATGTTCTATACTGAATGAATTTCACCCAATCCTCTTCCTCTATATTGGGATAGTTGTCAATGATTTTTTGAGGTCGTGTCCACACACTATCCTGTGTTACAAAGTCCTTGACAAACGTCTTGTAAAGATCATGTCAAAAATTCCTTGCAGTTTCACCACATGATTTTAAACAAGTACTCTGAAAGCAATCATCCACGGTGAAAGAAGTCACAATTTCTTTCCAAATTATTTCTTTCAATCCATCTAAATCACGGGATCTCCAATCTTGTATCCATATTGGAACGTTCTCTCGAGCAAGCACACCAATCCAGCTCATCAATTCATCACCATGCTTCCCTTCCGGTTGTCATTTCCCATCAAAGGTAACTTCAATTCGTTCACCTCTTTTCCTTGCCATATGGACGCGTTTCATTATAGTTGCCCTTCGCTTGCCATCAACAGTGGATTAAATGGGTTTTTCCTTCGTGCTCGTCCCTTTTTGAAATCTCCATTGTATTTTAGCTCATGTTTTATTCCAACACTCACCTATATTTATTGCAACACAAATAAAAAAAACAAGTATGGCAAACCAATATAATCAAATCAAATTAACATTCACTACCAATAATCTTAACAAAACCAAGCACACATTACATGAATTTTTTAAAATGGCAAAAAATTTCACAAACTTATCGTGTACTAAAATGGCAAAAAGTTTATCAAAACCGTCGTGTAATCTGGCAGATTACACGACAGTTATGCCAGATTACACGACGGTTTCAAATAACCGTCGTGTAATCCTTGGAGGAGCTATTATCGCCCAGCTCCCTAACCTAATACGGCACCAAGTTCGAACCCCAGGGAACCGTAGCATAGGGGGGACATCTAATTCTTTTGCCGCGGCAAGGCTGGCAAATCGTACGCAGCAGGCTTCAAGACCCATGGTTCTGGTAGGCACATGAGTCCAAACGCTATGTTGAATGTGCGACCGACACTACACTGCATAGGTACCTATGCAGGTGAGGCGTTGGTCAGTAAACCATCGTGTAATCATATGTTTACATGATGGTTTCTCAAAATCGTCGTGTAATCTGGTGTTTACACGACGGTTTCAGCGAAACCGTCGTGTATTTTCCATCGTGTAAGCCAACTTTTGTAGTAGTGATCATAGTGACACGTAATGATGTTGAAGGGATGCAAAGCTTGAAGCAATGTTTGGAGAGATAATTCAACATCAAAGAACTTGGTAAGTTAAAATACTTTCTAGGTATTGAAGCGGCACATTCCAAGCAAGGAATTTTCATATCACAACAAAAGTATGTGTTAGACTTGTTGAAAGAGATAGGAAGTTTCATATCATAGCAAAAGCTTGGGTGTAAGCTAGTTGAAACAGTAAATGAACAGTAAATACTGTTCATTGACTGTTTAATGAACAGTAAATACTGTTCATTACTTTTTTTTTTTTTTTTTAAAAATAAATTGGCCTTTTTGCTGTCTCTCTCTCTCTCTTTCCGCTTCTTCCTCTCTTTTTTCTCTTTTATTCGATGTTCTCTCTCTCTCTCTACAGGGTTGCCTTTATGCTTTGTCTCTCTCTTTTTT
>JAFMPE010163641.1:0-16496 GCA_024759925.1 Ficus religiosa
CTCTCTGCTCTTCCGGGACTCATCAACCTCAATGCAGCCTACCACATTTGGAAGATTGATAAGCTTGACTTCCTTGCTTGCATTGGAGCTTTCTTTGGAGTTCTGTTCGGGTCCGTCGAGATTGGACTTACCACCGCGGTATGAACACAATCTTACTTTGGATTTTTCGTATGCGACTAGAAATTAAGCGCTTTAATTTCGACGGAATTTTATATATGATGTCTTCTTTGATGTCCCATTAATCAAGATTCGTTACTTCATCTAAACTGGTCATTTTTAAACTAATGGAACGACTTTTCAACTCAAGAATTTAAATGATGCACGCAGCAAATTTTTATTGGTGGGCTACTAAAAAAGACATACTTTTGGAGGAGACAGACTTTTAAGACAACATATTTTAACTCTTCCAAATCGATACATATAAATAATTTTATTTTTTCCACTTCTTTGAGTAAGCACAACCAAGAGCAGAGCCACCTATGATTGAGTAGGGGCTTTTACTCCTAGTGAACTTTTTTTTTCTTTTCCTTTTTTTCAATTTTATTTTTAAAAGTTTTACATTTTTCTCATCTTACCCCACTAAAATAAATTATTTCTATATAAATCCTTTTAAAAACTCTATCTTCCATTAAAATAATGGATGGCTCCGCCCCGTCCAAATTCAAAAATAAAAACAAAAACAGACAAGGGACATTTCACGTATATGATAATGATGGGAAATAGTTGATCCCATTCACCAAAAGATAAGAAGATTTCTACTAATTATTCAATAAAACTAGGCATTACTTTTTCATGAAATTCCTATACAAGTGAACTAGTGGTTGGTCCCACACTACAATATTCCAAAATTCCTTCATCGATGTGAATGTGATCATGTGATTAGCAAATCATGCAAGGCCACCATTAATTAGTTGGTGGGTATTTTATGGTAACAGTGCGGTCCATTTAGTTTTCACAAACAATCATATCTTTTTCTATTACAGTATGAGAATATTGAGTAGAATTAAAGATAGAGACACCAACAACTCATATACACTAAAGTCTGTTTATTCTTAAGAGGCATCTCCCTTAGAAAACTTTCTTTTATTTCTTTAAAGTTTTATTCTTTCTTTTCTCATTATAATCCCTCCTAGTAGTCCATCAATACCTAGAGTTCCATTTAAATCTCCCCAAATTCAAAAACATTCATGTGTGTGTGTGTATATATTCTGAATTTCAAAGTGGTAGATCCAGGGGCGGAGCCAAGGGATACGAGTGGAGCAACCACCCCCACTGAAGTTTTTGTTATTTTAAATTTACCTCAAAATTTTATAATTTTTACAATTTGTCACCACTAAAAATAAAAAAATTATCATATAGTTCCTAATTTTCCCCTACTAAAGAAAATTCTCACATATTATCTATTAAAATTAATTTTATATTTATAATTTTATTGCTTTGCCCCACTAAAATTACAAAATTCTCACATAAACCCACTAAAATTAAAAATTCTCACATAACCCCCACTACGATTTTATTTTATCTTAAAGAAAAATTGTGGTGTATGCCCCCACTGGGATATATTTATGGCTCCGCCCACAGATCAATGGTAATAATTCAATCATCAATTAGTTACTTAGAAAATAAAGCCTACACAAAAATTTATTTAAAAGAAAAAAAAAAGAAATAGAATAGAGAAAAATAGAATCCAGCCTCAATCGTAAACCGAATAAATAAAATAAAATAAAAAAGAAACCCTTCACATGAGGCAAACAAAGCCAAATTAAGGTTGGATTCATCTATATATCTTAAAACATTTTCCTTTTTGAATCCAAAGTTTATAAGTAATTTTCTTTTTTGGAACAGAGGTTACGTTTAATCATTAATTAATTACTTACTTAGTGAGTTGTTGTTATTGACAAGTTTGGCCTTTCCATCAATTTTCTTCGGTAGATAGATATTAAGCACAAGAAACAAACATTAATTTTTCATCTGATTTTGCAGGTAACAATATCATTTGTAAAGGTTGTTCTAGTCTCGGTTCGACCCGGCACCGAAACCCTAGGAAAACTTCCCGGAACTGATTTGTTTTGTGATATCCAGCAATATCCCATGGCCATCCAACTTCCAGGAATAATGATAATCCGAGTCAAGTCCGCTTTGCTTTGTTTCGCAAATGCCAATTTCGTAAGAGAGAGGTATTTCTAAACATTAGCAAATTTAAAAGGATCTTCGAAAAATTTACAAGTAAAAGTTAACATGTTTTTTTATTTTTGTATTAAGGATCACCAACTGGGTGTTAGAGGACGTCGAAGGAAATACAAAAAGGACCATTCAATTCCTCATTCTTGACATGTCCAGTAAGTATCCCAAGGAGTGAGTTTTTTTTTTTTTTTTTTTTCCTTTCATTTTCAGATATATTAATGCAAAATTTGTTGTGACAATAGATCATAATCCATGTTATTAAAATGCATTTATAGGGTTTCAAAAGTTTTATTTTTTTTTTCTTGAACTCGGCGTGAAAATTTGAACTCTACATCTAAGTCAGATACAAAATCATTGCTAAAGTATTATACCTATAATCACAGTTTTGAAGGCTTTCTTTTCTTTTCCCTTTTTAACGCTAATTATTTTATGGCAGATTTGATGAACATCGACACATCAGCAATTGCTTCTTTACAGGAGCTGCGCAAAAGTTTGACCTCACAAGGAATCGAGGTAAAGGCAAAGCTAAAATAATCTTTTCCTTTTTTCTCTTTTTTGTTTTAAAGATTTTTACCCACCCTTTTTCCCTTATTCTCAAATAGTGCATGCTTAAATATAATAAATTGAAAAGGTGGCATAATTTTCCCTTCTTTTTAAAACTCTTTCTCAGCTAGCAATTGCAAATCCAAGGTGGCAAGTGATTCACAAACTAAAGCTAGCAAAGTTTGTGAGTGAAATTGAAGGAAGAGTCTTTTTGACTGTTGGAGAAGCAGTAAATGCCGCAAGTATTAGTAGTGGTAAAAATATTCCTACTGCTACTTGTTAATTGTACTATTATCCAAAGAGTATTATTTTCCATGTTGGTTTGTCTCTAGTATGCGAGTGTACTCTCAGAAGTCCTTTTCTACTACTTTGTGTGTGTATAAAGTGGATATAGGACATGAGAAATGAAAGGTCTATGTGCCTTCATTTACTGCTACTATGGCAGTTTATTTCAAACTGTTATGTCTTTAGCCAAAAAAAAAAAAAAAGTTATGTAATGTTAAAACTTGTTTTATGTGTGTATGCAAATTTGCAATAATATCATATAAGAATATTATGGTTATATTTGAATACTACCCTACTTATCATCGGTTGATATTATCGAGCAAAAATTATATTTTAAACAAAATATCCGAATTAGACTGGTATTTACTAGAACGCTCATCGCATGCAAGTCTCTAGCTCAAAATTTGATATTAATTGTGTTTCGGAGAATACTTCCTCAAATAGCAATCAATAAGTTTGAAGTTTAATTACATGGATTTTAATAAAGACAAACTTATCATGATCCGTTTTAAAGAAAGTACTCTCCCTCCCATAAAATTTTTTTTTATTTCATTCAATATAAGGGTGGGAATACGGTCATTTTAAAATACATATTGTTGAAAGAAGATAACTGATATCAAGTTATTTTGATACATCCGAATTAAATTATCATGACTCTTTGAAAAAGTTAATCACACATACGAATTTCACATTCCATTTTATTAGTAGAGAAAAAAAAAATTAAAACCTGAGAAAATAGTAAGGGAAATCAAACCAGAGCAATATAAACTCCAAAAGCAAAACGCCTAAAATTCGGGAGTTAATTCCAAAGAAAACGTGCTGAAACGCAAACTCCTACAAGCCACTCAAAATATATATACACACACACACATATATATATACACCTTGTCAAAAACCTTCTAATAAATAATTTTATGAACTAAGTGAACGACCACATTTCAAAAAGGAAGTTCAACTTAGGTTCTTTTTTTTTTTTTTTTTCTGCTGAATGAAGTTCAACTTACTTACAGTAGATGAGAAAACCCTCAAACATACTTCTTTGTATTGAAATAAAGTGAAGACATATCACTCACGATAGTGCATAAAATCAATAAGTTTTTTAGAAAAACCGAATTAAAAGCCTACTTTTACTGATATTCATGGTCCATCGAAATGGAAAGATAGAGAAACAATAATGATATTGGTAGCTAAGCCACATATACAATTATACATCGTGTATGGAAAGGCGATTGGATTCCATGTAGACTTGTTGGCTAGAGTTCTTGCCTTGCTAGATTCAAAAGTTATTTATGAAATTATTAGGATAATTTAACGAAATAGCTTTTACTCAAACCACAAAAATATAACTTGATCTAAGGAACATTTTTTTGAATAGACTCTAAAACTTGCGTCAGCATATTAGAAGACATTTTTAACTTTGTTCTAACATGTATTTTTTGTTAGAAAATTTTAGAATCATTTTGACATATGAAACTTTTATTTAAAATATAATTTAAAAACTTACTCAAAAGTCATAATTTTTGTCTTTCTCTTCTCATTTTAATTAAAACAAAGCAAAAACCTTATCTAACAGGTAATAGTCTTCTAAATAACCCACATGGAGATTGTCCTTTTCATAAGTGTCTAGGTTCATTGTTTCTAAACCTTTAAGTGGATCGTTGTCATGTAATGAAAGCCATTGTTTCAAGTCGCATCATAGCCTAGCTTCTCACTAATCCCTTCTCCAAATATGCCTACAAGTTACACACTTTGACTTCCTTATTCTTACTAGCTTATAACCTAATTCGTCTGCTCTTGCTGATGATCATCATCACCCAATATTGTCATGATGACTCCTCCTCAACTTTCAAAATAAATTATTATGTTAACCTGATGTATCATGCCAGCGTATTTATATAGTACACATTCAAACATTTAACATTTAAGTGATTTATCAATATTAATTTTATCACAATCGTATTTTCTTTTAGCATGTATTTAGACACAAAATACAAACCTTAGAATCACAATCTAATTTTTGTCTTTTTCCTACGGTTTCACTATTCATATAATTTTGTAACTCAAACTTTAAAAGTCTATAAATTTGTATAGACAAGTCCAAAAATGAGATTATTTTTTTTAATTGTATAAAATTTTGAGACAAACAAAATAAGCTCCATATTTATTTTTTTCCGAACACATTTCAAGTTTTAACACTTTTTAACTCAAGCAATTCAAACACCTCAATAAACACATAAACAATCCAAACGCAAATTCTACAATCCAAACTTAGCACCTACGCATGCTTAATAAATTCTACTTTAATTCTTTGCATGGTTACAATGTTAACAATATAATTCATTGATAAATCATCAAAACATTTAATAAATTCAATACCGTAATACATCTGGTCTACTAAATAATTTCGCACACCTATTCGTATTTGAATCTAAATACATATATGGAAATAAGGACTTTTTTTTCTATTTAAAGGTCAATAGGCGATGACAATATGGACCATTGATTCCTCTTTTAACATAATAAGGACACTTTTTATGTGCCACTTGCCAACGAACTCGTGTAACATGACAATCTATAATAACATGCCGAAAGTGCTCAGTTTCTTTTTCCTAATTATAAAGCTTTCCACTCATCAGGAAGTGCTTAGCTAGCAATCAAAGAAATACATTCACAGCAAAAATACGCAAATAAACAAAATAAATGAAAGATGTCTAGGTTCAATGTATACATATCCTTTTTTTTTTTTTTTGCTTGAATTTCCTGTTTGCTAATTGTGTCTTGCATGACTCCCTGTAATAGCAACTATTAACAATATTTAACCAACGGTGGCCTTGTTTTGTATCAATACTACTACTTCTTGAAGCACTTTTATTTACTTTTCGAAATTTATAATAAGAAATCAAAATGCAAAGAGAAATTAATAGAATCATGTATATTAATAAAGCAACATAATTCTTTTTCAAAACTATTCAAACTAGAATATAATTTTATTAGTGATTGCATGCATAATTAACAGTAATACTCCACCTGACTCCATTTAAAGATTTAGAGTTCTAATATTCTTATCTCAAATTCAAAAAAAAAAAAAAATATATATATATATATATAGTTTGAATATTTACTAATTTCCTTGAAAAGAAGTAGACATGTAGCAATATATAGCTGATACTAGAGACAAAGTGGACCTCCCCAAAATCCATGTCGTGAACGAACGTATCAACTCCATTATTCGAAATTTAGTTAGTACAAAACATACAAAAAGATGTAAAGGGTAAATCTGGTATAATTGATAGATAAGAGCTACTTTTTTAAAAGGAATTATAAGATTTGTTCATTTTGTGTAAATACTTTGATTGCCTGAAGATGTCAGAAAATTTTATTATTTTTTTTTTTTTCCAAAAAGATACAGATAATATTTGTTTATGTAGCTTAAATTTTAAATGCCGAAAATCGCAAACATGTCTAGAAGCTGATTGGAAGCTGTTTTTCATGTCAAGATTAGTACTTAGGGAAGGTACTGAGGAACTTCTAGCTTCTGCATTTAAATGTCATGTGAGTAAACAGGTCTTTAATCTATGGATCTCAGGTGTTATCTCTGTGTTTTGATTGATTTGGAAGACTCGGAACAAAGTGCAATTCCAGAAAAAAAACAAGTACCACACAATAGGTTCTACTTTCTCTGTGGCAGTTTATAAAAGAAGCGGACGCCTTAGTTTCTCGAACAATGCACAACTTTGTCTCAGATCTCTCGATTCTCATTAAGATGTTCCATATCCAACACAAGGTTTGCCAAAGCTCCCCGAATTATTGAAGTGCAATGAGTTCCCCCTTTTCAAGGTTGGCTGAAGATTAATGCTGATGTTGCTGCAAATGGATCTCATGGAATGGCAGGTTATGGAGAAATATTCCGTACTTACAAAAGGCTTTTGCAAAGGATGCTTTTCAGCCCCGCTCCGAGTTTTGTACTCTTATGAAGGTTATTTGTGCTATTGAGTTTGCTAATCAATATAATGATTCAATCTATGTGGTTAATCTTCTCAGTTCAAAGAGCATAATGGTACTATGGCGTTTTTTGGCTCATTGGAATTGTGCAATTAATTTCCTCAACATAATTACTAATTATGTGTCACACATTTTTTGGGAAGGGAATCATGTGGCAGATAAGTTGGCAACTCAGACCGTAAATATGACACAATCTAGATGGTGGTTCAATCTCCCTCCCTTTTGCGATGCTGTAGTGGCAAAACATTTGGCTAGTCTCCCATGCTGCAGATTCCGCAATTAGTTGCTTGGTAAAATTTTGCACATTTGTTTGATGGGTATCCGCATCTGCACCATTTACATTTAGCCGATCATGATGGTAAATATGTTCTCTTTCTCTTATAGGATTTTTCTCAATAGGTTTTGATTAAAGGATTTTGTAGCGATGCATATTTGAGGATACTCTTAAGGAGAGAGTTTAAGCTTTATCCTATAAGACTGCCTTCCGGCTTTCATATTCATTTGGCTTATTAGTCTAGTTGCTTTATTTGTTCTCTGTTTATTTTTCCCCTTCAAGACTGTCTTTTTTTTTCTTTTTTTCTTTTTTTTTCTTTTTTTTTTTTGCAGCTTTTATTTTTATTATTAATAAATTTGACTGATAGAAAAGTGATGAGGGTGCTAAAGGGGGACGTCTTGGAGCACCTGTTGATTTCTGTCCTTACCATTCATTTAAAACAAAATGCCAATAATCGCAAGTACATATCTACACAACATAGTTTTACAGATGCACCGGGAAGATTCAAAATTCAAGTTTGTGAAACAAACCAAATCAGTTTTTGAGGGAGATCTTCTAGTGATCTA
The DNA here is from genome assembly GCA_024759925.1 of Ficus religiosa. Classification (NCBI taxonomy): domain Eukaryota; kingdom Viridiplantae; phylum Streptophyta; class Magnoliopsida; order Rosales; family Moraceae; genus Ficus; species Ficus religiosa. The sequence continues at coordinate 7,855 of JAFMPE010163641.1, forward strand.
CCTAGATTTAGTAGAGAATGAACCTTGACGGATTCTCATACCTTAGTCATTTATCTCTTGGCGAAAATCGCAATTACGGACTATAGTACTGTGAGAGAAAATCTAAGTATTCTTGGGATTAATTAGGAATACCTACGCTCACATTGTTGCTTTTTAAGTATTTGATTTATCCGAGTAAGACCGAGGAGGGACTAAAGTCATATGGGAGTAGGTGGAGACTGAAGGTGAGCACGAAACAGCTTGAAGTAGGACAAGGTCTGAAGGCGAGCTATGGACATATATAGATCAAGCACTGCGGGTTTGACGACAGAACGTGAAGGAGATTTTAGTATCAGTTCATGTGCAATTGGTGGAGTTTTCCTTTAATAAATTCGTAATTCTAATTCTTGTAACTGTAATATGTTGACATTTCGGATTTAACTAATTACAAATGCTGTTGAGATTTAGCATATATTTGTATCCTTCACACGTTCAAAACAAGATATCTGGAACGGAAGATAAGATTCAAGCACCACTCCAGTTATACTTACGTTGATCGTCACAAGGATTACATTAAATAATATTTGTATCCGTCTATATACTCATCAGTTGCTTTAGTATTTTGCTATCCAAAAATTATAATGATAATAATGAGGGAGAACAATAGGGGAGAGGAAAAAAAAAATTCAACTATATATATATATATATATCTTTCTAACGACTAAACTTAGTAATTATGGAAATTTTTACTTTATTATAAGAAGTTAATTTAAAAAATATATATAAAAAATATAAATTAAACAAATAAATTGATAAAAGTTGTACAGCAATTTATAATATTAGAGGCATGTTCCTCTCGTGCACGTTTCCAACGTTCTTTAAGAAACCAGTCTCTTCATTCGCACGTTTCAAACGTGTCTCTCTGGATTCCATTTTCAGGCAAGCATTGGCGGTAATAAGATCATGATGATCAAGATCATTTTCCAATATTCTCCAAATTTTGTGGGCCAACGTCATAATTAGAAGAAGAAACGACGACAAATTGTTCGTCGTCGGCCGAGTCATTCTTTTGTCATCTTAGCAACGAATGAGAATGCTTGAGTAGGTGGTTCAGAGGCTGGTTTCCATTGGCTTTGGACAACAGATTCTTTACTCCCTCTGTCATCTGTTCATATATATTTATATATATATATATATACACACATATATATACCAATTATTATAAACACAAGAGGATGGTATTTTGGAGATTAATCAAGTAATAAATGCAAATCAATAATTAGTACCTTTCCTAAACTTGCCCTTGTGTAGTAGGGAACTGATCTTTGAAAGGAAATAGAAGTAGTAGCTGGGGGAGATTTACGACATGCCGTTTCATGGATATCTCTGCTGGCCAATTTTGCATTGTTGCTTCTACTTCTTGTCATGATGGAAGAAGTGGTCGTACGCCAGTTTCCATTCAACGATATGCTTGGGAGGCTTGCTTCCTTGTATAACCATAACACACACACGTGTGGCAAACAAATGAGTACATTTTGTCCTTAATACTATTGATAGTAAATTTATATACACACACATATACAAACAAGAAATAACATGGGGACTTAATAAGAGAGATAAATTTTGAAGGTTCATTATTTTGTTGAGATAATATAATTGTACTATTTGGAATCAAGTTTCAATAAACGTAACATTTTCTCCTTTTTCTTAAATTTATACAGAGAGTGAGATTAACTATTTAATCTCACAATTGGCTATTGGAACTTCTAATATGTTTATTAATATTTGAGCTTTTTAGTAGCTTTATATTTTTTTAGGGAGTTTAGTATTGTTGCATCCTAAATTTGTCAGCCTTTGGCATATAAACTTTAGAAACTAACAATTAAGACAATTTCAATAATAATCAATAAAATAAATTATCATAAAAACGTTATAATTATCATAAAAAACCTAAATTATACTTAAAAATTAGGTTGAAATCTAAATCATACTTAAGAAATAGATTATAAAAAACCTAAATATTACTAACAAGCAATCACTATAATGAAAAACTAGTTTTTGACATAAAGATATAACAATAATGAACAAATAAGGAAAACAACATGATGAGAGAAAATGATGTTAAATATAGTAAAAGGACAAAATAGGTACTATGAATTTTTGTTTTTATAAAAATGGACATTTATATAATTTATCAAAAAAAATGGACAAAATTCAAAATGGGTTCCTAAAAATAGATTTTTTGAGTAATTATTTCAACTTTTAATTCCTATAACTTTCCTTCTAAACTCCATTTTACTAATTTTTCATTAAATTTAAGATTTGAATTTAGAAGATTTTGCATTATGGTTTGCATTGGGATTTGAAAATTTTGGATCAAATATGAGATTTTTCGTCCTCAAATGAGGCAGATGTAGTTTTTCATCATCTATTTAATGGGAAGTTAAGTAAAAAGAAGCAGCTTTAAGTAATTTATAAAGTTCAGGAGGTGATAGATCGAAAAGTTTGGAGGACAATAATACTAAAATCGCTATTTTTAGAACAACAAAAGTCTCGTCCATCCAAATTTATTACAATTAGCTTAGCATGTTAATATGGTTATACCTACCCAAGTTTCTGCACGTGCATGTAAAAATGATTTACAAAAATGATCCGGTGTGTCCAAAAGGACTAGACATGTTTTAACTTTATATATATATACACACACACACTCACATATGTGTAGATATATATAGATGTGTGTGTGTGTGTGTGTGTGTGTGTGTGTGTGTAGATTGTAGAACAGGAATCCGAGGAATATGATGAAAGTTTTTCTCATGCATATCAATTTAGAGTTCTGCAAAATGATGAGGGAAGAATTTTATACCAGAAAAAGCACGGTTGCGCAATGCTTGAGGACTTCCAGATTCAGCCGAACGTCATCAAGGCTTCTGTTCGACCAAGTTTTGAAAATAACTGATTATCAGCTCCTTTAATATATATATATAAATATATGTACCCTTTTAATTGACTAATTTTCACTAGAAAATTGTTTGCTGGAAAATTACCTGTGCTTTTGCTGTCCAAGCCCGAAGTAAGCAGCCAATGTTGCCATCTAAACACGCAAGAAAATCAAGTTATAGGCTTTGGTAAGCTACTGTATTACTCTTGGTATTCTATGAGAAACCATTTTCTTTAGGAAATCACAACGTTTATACGTAGATTTTATTGCAATTTTTTGTTTACCTTCATATTACCAGCTCTTTTGCCGAACTTGTTAGCCAAAACCCCTAGAGAATCAATCATTCCTACAGGTTCGGGTGCGGGCCGACCAATCTCTGCGAAAGCTTCCTTGATCCTCACGCAATCAAATCTTTGAATGTTATGTCCTGCCCATATTCTGCCATGCAAAATGCCGAATATCTTATCGGCAACCTGTTCAAACGACGGCGCTTTTGCTACGGTTTCCCTAGTGATCCCGTCGCATCGAGAAGACCTCAGTGCAACGTCGGACAAGTCTCCTGGCCTTATGAGAGTAGTGTAGCTCTCTAGCTCAACGAGCTTCCGAGGGCAAACGACGATCGCGCCAAATTCCAACACCCGAAACCGCTTTCCAGCCCTATTGGGAATCGTTGTTTCCAAGTCGAAGAAAACAATCTCTTCTCTGCCATCTTTGCATGAAGTAGAAGCCTCCATTTGGATAAACAAATTAATTATTGTTAATTAGTTAATTGCCCGATTCGGGTTTCAGGGTTCTTGAAGTTTTGTCAACAACTGTCTTTATGAGGTTTTATACACAGAATGAACAAGGAAAGAAGAGAAAAAGTGAGGGAAGGAGATTTCTTGTCGTTTGAGATTGATTTTCTTGTAGTTCAAGTCAATATAGTTTTGGGGTTTGGATGAAAAAGTGCTTAGCTTCTTGAGGATGTCTTGTACAAAGTGATTCCGGTTAGATAGGAATATTTTTATTATCAAAAAGTTTAGTAAGAATTTGCTTTTTCTCTCTGTCTCCTTATTTTTCTTGCTTCCCAAACAGAAAACTTTGGCTTTTGGAGCAGAAAACTTTGGAGGCAACCTTTATAAGGAGAAGTTTTAGGCTATCTTGCCTGTAAGGAAAATTTGCTGAATATTTTGGAACATTCCAAGCAAGACCTATATGGCAGATTTATTTAATTATTGGCCGATTTTCTTAACGGTTAGGACAGTGCAAAGCATGATGGTACGTTTGAAGCAAACGTCCCCTAGCCGAGAATTGATTCCTTTAGTATGTACGCAAATCTTTCCTTCCTTTAAACTAATAAATATGGCAAAAGAGAGAAGATTTTTCCCCTTCCCATTTAAAAAATCAAAGCCATAAAGAAGACGGATGCTACCTCTTAAACATGGGATTTATAGCTAAACGGCCTTTTTTTTCCCCCCTTTTCTTTTTTAAGTTTTTTAACAAATGACCAAAATTTTTAAAAATTAGCTAAAAGTCCTTTTTTTTTTTTTTAATAATCGATCAATTTTCTTGAATACTCAAGCAGTAATTAATCACATAATATAGTTAATTTCGTCCATGTAGTCAATAGTTGATTGGCAATCTTATTTATCACAGACAATCATTGATTAACCATAAAATAGATCACTAACTTTTCAGTCAATCAATAAGTAACTATTGTGAATCAATGATTTACCATAAAAATACCAAATTAAAAAAAAAAAAGAATCAAACTTCATCTTCTTCACCTAAAGTCACCATACTAGCTCCAGATTTGGCACTGTGAGAAGAAATCAGGCAACAGAATTTACTTGAATTATCGAGCACTACGCGATCTCAACCAGAACTAGATTGATGGACACCAATTTCCTTCTCTCCACTACCAACAATCTCACCGGATTTTGCATCGAATTTCACATCAGAGTTCGTGCGGGAGTTCGCGCTCTAGAGATGCTCAACTCGGGATCAAGATTTGCAGCGCTTCATCGCCCATTTTCCCTCACCTAGACATGAAGGAGCTCTTCCCCAAATTGATTGACCGGAAAAAATGACACACAACCATTTTGCTATATTTAAACAGAAAAACGAAAAAGAAAAAAGGTCCAACCATCTATTAGATTGAAAGGTCAAAACCAGCCACCCAACTTAATTTTCCCTTAAACATTATGGCTTTTTTATTTATATGATGAAATTCTAGAAAATATCAATAATCAGTTTTCTTTATGGTGCCTTTGTCAGTAATTAGTTTTAGGGAATATGATTGCACACATAGTCTAACGGTAATTCAACATCTAACTTTATCATAACACGAAGATTTCGAATCCTCTATCACAAAATTAACAAATTAAAAATAAAATATTAAGTAGGAGGTAATTGTTACTGTGGGACTTCATATTTTGCACTTCTTGAAGGAACTAATGCTTTAGTCGTGGAATTAATTTTGTTTTAACGGTCTAATATATGACTGAAGCAGTTCTATGTTACCCATTTGTGAATTTTTAACTGAGATGCTCATAGATTGGACTGTTAAAAATCAATCCAACAGTTAAAAGACGATTCCTACCAATAGTATGAAATAGGAAATCCTAATGTAAAAGTTAAATTGTAGGTTATTTTCAAAGAGTTAATGAAATCATCGAAATATATTCCTAATAGCTTTATCTCCATTCGAGAGAATCGATTAAAAGCATGAAAATGGCTTGTACCAACACATGACCGCTTGGGAATTATACTGGTTTTGCTTATGTTTTACAGTAAAGGTTAAAAGAGTATAAGTAAAAATTAGCAAGGGATAAAAACCATGTGTTTGAAAAGAGTTTTTTCATTAAGTTTTTGAAAAAGTTTAATAGAAGAAAAATGATATTTAAACTTTTCAATAATCAAGAAATGATGTCAAGCTTTTGAGAAGTCATATTTTGTGACTCTGACTGAATGATAGTCTAAATACCTATCTAAAACAACTTTTGGGTTCATACCAGCCGGTTTGACATTGCTAACTTACTTGAAGCTTCATGGATCCAAAAGCTATTTCTTGAGTGTGTTTGGTTAACTTTTCAAAAGAGTTTCGACCCTTAACAAGAACTTTTTTTCGAAGATAACTTTAAAATTCATATCAGATAAAAAGAAAAATAAAAATAAAGGTACTAAAAATTATAAACGTTGCCATAACATATTTACTGCTTATTAAAGTATTTAATTATCACTTTTACTTTATTAAATTGTTTTAAAAATACGAAGCCTCTACTGTTGAAAACCTTCTGCTGAATTGTAAAATGAACAATGCCAAACACAAACATACACATCTTATATAACCATTCAATACAGCAGAGGAAGGTTCATTTTTTCAATGACACCTAGGATATCATTTTATTTTACCTAGAACTTGAAATATATAACTATTAAAGTCCAATTTTGAGCTTACATAAAGTACAACAACACAGAAGATATTTAGCCCCAAAAAAAATAAAAAGACAAGATTAAGCATGGGCCGGACGCTTCAGGGGGACAAGTGCTTTCTTTATTCTTTCAAAAGCTGCTTGTAGAGTCGTAAGAGATGTGGCATATGAGATGCGGATGCAACTGTCATCTCCGAATGCATCGCCCGGGACTAGTGCAACCTGTAAACAAATGCCAAAAGCAATTATAAAGAGGTGAGGAAGTCACTACATGGCAGAAATACAATCCGGTTTAGTCTTAAAGCAACGCTGATGCAATATCCTGAGATCTCTGATTATTAGCTTACCTGACCCTTGTCGAGAAAATAACGGCAGAGAGACTCGGAGTTCTCAATTATTCCAAATCCTTCAGCCTCTGATCCATAGTAAGAGCTAAAATCAACGAAGAGATAGAAAGCTCCCTGCAAATGTATTAAAGAGAAAGCCTTTAATTTAGTACTAATGTGCAGTTTTAGGCTCAAAATTGGAGTCCTTACCTTGGGTTCTGAGATCTTAACACCCTCCAGCTCACGGAAGCTTTCGACCAAGAAGTCCCGACGCTCCTCGAACGCTCTCACCATGGTAGCAACCACCTCCCCACCAGCAAAACCCATTCCCAAGGCAGCAACAGCCGCTTTTTGTGATATGCTACTGGCACCCGAGGTGGACTACAAACAAAATACATCAGATCAGTCAAGTCTGTCCAAACAAAATACATGGAATTAGTCAAGTCTCTCCACTCTTAAGGATTCTTAATCTCTACCTACTTGCATAAATGCATTATAGATTTCATCTTTTCCAATCAGTGCAAAAAACCGCTACCGGTTTCTGAACAGAAAACACTAAAATTGTTTGCAATTTTCACTCATAACATTTTTTTTACATCAATTTTTCACTCATATCATTGTCATTCTCGATTCTCACTGCTTTTTTCGTCACTCCAGGGAGGAAGATTAGATGATTATAGACTTGTAAATGATAAGTACAACCCACACAGGTGGTTGGTGAAATGAATTAGTACGGGAAAAAACAAATAAATAATAAAAAACAGAATGACTGATACACGATAGCAGAGAAAGTAGACGTGCATTATAGACAGACCTGACTTTGTATCTTTCCACAGGCAGCCACAAAGTGTTTAGGACCAGCAAGATATCCAAGTCGCCAACCTGTCATCGCAAAGGCCTGCATATTTCCAGTTCGATCATTAAATGACAAATGCTCTACATGTTATCATTTTAGGTATCGAACTTAGAGAGACAAGACAAACATGTGAGTCCAATCACAAAAGTTACCTTGGAAAATCCATTGACGGTAAGTGTCCTTTCCCACATGCCTGGCAAAGATGCGAAGCTAGTATGAGTTGCTGGCGCATAAACTATGTGTTCATATATTTCATCCGAAAGAACCTGAACAAAACAGCCATGTAAATTTTAGATATCAAAGTGAATATGTATATATCCAAGTACAAGCTTTCAGGTTTAGATCGAAGTACCAATAGCCTGGGATGCCTTGCTACAATTTGAGCAATCTGTTCAAGCAATTCCTTGGGGTAAACAGATCCCGTCGGGTTGGACGGAGAACAAAGAATCATTAGTCTAGACTTTTCCGTTAGTTGGGCTTCAAGAACCTTTGGGTCCAAGAGAAAATCGTCTTCAATCTTTGTTGGAATAATCACAGGTGTTGCATCTGCCAATCTCGCCATTTCTGGATAACTCACCCAAAATGGAGCTGGAATTATGACCTGAAAGATACAATAGTCAGCAATTCTGAGCCAACTTCACAGGTAATATTAGTTATTAGGTTTCACTAGGTCAACGCAATATCTTCAGAATCTACTACCCACATTAATAGACAAAAAACTCCTAGATGGAAATGCAGACGATTTTCCATGTCAGGCAGACTAAAAGGCCTCACAGTTAATCTATTTTGAAGAACCTTCCCTCTATTCACATACAAGGTACTTTACTATAAAAAGACAAAATCGGGAAGGACTTTTCCTAATCGAGGCAACGCATAAATCTCAAGGCGGATCAAGGCGTAAGCCTCAAACTAAAAACAAAAAATCTCATCAAACTAAAGACAATTCATAAAATGCCATAAGCCATTAGTAGATTAACTTCGTTCATCACAAACCCACAAAAACACATAATCTGAACCGTTGTTGCCCCATCACCTGAGTGCTGGAGTTGAAGATGGAGTGTCATGTAATTGTAGGAGGGCTGGAGGGGACAGCAGAGGGCACAAATAGGGGAGAGTAATGTTTTTTC
>JAFMPE010163708.1:0-19313 GCA_024759925.1 Ficus religiosa
TAATTAAATGAGAACTCAAATATTTACTGATAAAATTATGAATTTCACGTTGACATTCATAATTTTCCATGAAATAGCACATAAACACTTAATATGGACTTCAATTCTTCAAGTCATGAGTCCGTGAAAAATTCCGGGTGTTACATTAACGTCATGCAAAATGGGTTTTTTTTGTAAAAGGAAAGATCAAGGAAAACTTTGAAGTTTCCTAGAATACTTAATTCCATACTTCATAATATAAAACACATCATGTCATGATCATATCATAATTCATCAAATCAAAACATGAAATTACAGAAAATTTTTATTAAATAGCATGAACTTGTTCTTGCACATTGAGTCTTTGTCACGTTCACCTATGGAAAATAACTCAACGCAATATTAAAATTAATTAAATATAATACCATTACATTACCCATGTTAATTCCTAATGTCTAATTTGTAACAATATTGTTAATTAAAATTTGGGTCATTACAATTCTCCATTGTTCTTTTAGTTCTCTTGATTTGTGTCCTGTTGTGTCTTATAGAAAAGGGGAAAGCACCTAAATGACACAAATTTAAAGACAATTGCACCAATGTGATACAAAAACTTAACACTAAATCAATATAACACAAAATTAAATTAAAGTTGATTAAAATTTGTGTCATGTTGGTCAAGAATGGAGATTTTATGTCATGTTAGTCTATAAATGAAAAAAAAAATGTGGTTATTTGGGTTATTTTCTCAATAGGGGGAAAATGAGTTGCTTCCTTCCTTTTTGCTAGATTTTGTTCTCTTGATTTTCATTTTGGCATTGGGGAAATAATTTAAGTTAATTTATGCATAAGTTTCTTCATCCGATATTTAAAGTAGAATACACAAATTTGAATGTTTTGCCGTTTAGAAATGGACTACTTTGTTAGTATGGTTGTAGTTCTTATATAGTTATAATTCACCAGAAGAAAAAAAAAAGAATTTCTTCTAGGCAATTGACTATTTCATGCCTGCTTGTAAATTATCCTTTGCATGCTGTCGGAAACAAAGGGGAGATTCGATAATTATTTTGTGCAAACAGAGCTATTCTATGATATTTGTTTATGTTTATTATCTGCCATTGGAGGAGTTCAGAAGAAGATATAATTGAGTTCAATGCTGATCATGATCTAGTCAGTGAATGATGCAAAAGGAAATCCTCAAGACTAAATATTTGTGTTCTTGTTATAAATTGTGCATGACAATTGCATCTAATCAAAGAAAAAAGCTTCTAAATTATGACATTCCACATTCATATAAGTAGGGCTTTGTTTTAAACTATCAGATTTAAATCAGATTCTGTCAATTTTACATTTAGTTTCATTTTAATGTAATCTTAATTAAATCTAACATTTATAGCATATTATATTACTCGAGATACCATAATATAGAAAGCCCATCTAAATATTACTGAATTTATGTGTTATTGAATGTGACTTGGAATAGTAGAATTATTGGAATTCAAGTTTCACATATTGTTTCTGTTTCTCTGTAGTGGAGTGATTGACACTAGGTTCTCTCTTAGCGATCTCAATCTCACCATAAAAACCAGGTTGTATACATGGTACTCGGGGACAGGTATTTACAAAATCGACATAATTTTTCTTTTTACCCTAATAAAATTGAAAATTTTTCTAAAACTTTTTTAGGGTTAAATTTTCATTCCATAGGTAGGAGGATGGACAAAGGTATACAAAGGCTTGACTTAGCAACTGTGAGTGGAGTTGGCCATGAAGTTCCACTCTTTCAGCCAAAATGAGCTTTCATTCAACAAAAAAAGGGAAAAATATTGCTTCTGTTTTGTTTTTGTTTTTGTTTTTGTTTTTGTTTTTGTTTTTGTTTTTTAAGTATTTATCTTGATGATTGTGAGCCTCTAATAGTATCTAGAGAGAACTTTGTAATTTATTGTTGATATAGTGAAAGTTGATATCGGAGTACGACCTCATGATTTTTCCCTTCACGTTGAAGAACTTTCCACCTAAAAAATTGGTGTCTCTTGTGTGGTTGATTATTTTGATTTATTGTTGCTTTGGTTGGTTTATTGGCTTTGCCAAAACTTGTTTGGAGAACCCATTTTATCAAATAGGGGAAAAGGTTTAATTGGTAGTTTTCTCAACATTTGGTGGGGAAAGAATTGCTGAAATCTTGACGATGGTGATCAATAACGGGGTTTCATAAAGAAAGATTGATTGGATAGGGAAAAAACAAACACATAAATGATGGCTTAGTGTTGAAGGAATTAGATTAGGAACCATTATCATTAAAAAATTAAAAAAAAAAATTTCAAGTTTAGGTACCGATATTCTCGTGAAATTCATTTCTGTCTTGAAGATTGAAGTGAATTAGGGAATACAGACAAATATCGATGCAAGATTATGAACTTTTTTGTAAAGATACTGAATTCCTCAAAATAAATAACAACCATGAATAACGGGGACTACAAGTTTTTCATTATTATACTAAAGTGAGTAATTTCTTTACCAGACAAATTTTATGGTCTATTGATTTTGTGGTAAGGCCAGAGACATAGGATCGAAAAACTTGCTACTTCTGTAAAATAAAATGAAACTTTAACTTTAAGTGCCTTAAAAAGTGAGCATTTTTGCCTAGTACATACACAAAATTGTTCATCTCAGACCATTACATTAAGAAAAATAAGATTACTTCAATTCGTCGTTGAGACCCGGAGGCATTCCGAGACTCTGGGCAAGATCACTCATCCTTTCCTTCATAGCCTGAGGATCAACAAGGTGAAGTATTTCATTTAGCAGCAAAATTCGAGAATTTCTTTTTTTGTTTTTTTTTTCTTTGATTGAATAAACCGAGAAATTATCACCTGCACACTTTTTTGGTGTGCATCCTTGTATGCCTCAGTAATCAAAAGAGAGAGTTTCTGCATTACAAAGCGGGAATATATAAAAATCATTCCCTATTGAGCACTTCATGAAATCTTCCGAATTGTCATGCCAGACCGCCAAATTCGGAGTAGCAAGGTGCTGATCATAAGTTAACTTGCAAGTCATATGAGTAACTTAAATGAGTGGTAAAATTAGTGATGACCAAGTAGAAATGAGTAACTAAAATGCCCAAATGAGAGAGGGGAAAAAAATGATGGTAAAATCAGCAATGAAAAAGTATAAAGTTGCCACTTTGGGACTCAGACCAGGCCAAAGTAAAATCCGTTGTAAAAACACTTTAGAAACCTCTTTTTTATTATTTACAAAGAATTGAGAGTTATATTTGCATGCTTACCAAATCATAATGGAATGTAATGCGAAAAGTAATAGGTTTGAACAGTTAAGAAAAGGAATAAGAATGGGTATATATATGATTCTCTTTCAAGGATTTCCTTATCTAATAGGATGGGGAATTAAACATCTAATTCCGTCTTAAGTGTTTACTGAACTTAGGAATAAGAATCTCATCGATTTAAATATAAAATTGTCTTCGTGCATAATTAAATAACTATTTGAGATCATTGGCTCAATAGGGAATATAAGTTAATTTAACGTTTATTCCAAAGAACCAGGAAACAACACCAAGGGAAAGGGAAACACTAGAGAAAAGTAGAACTCTATAAGCCAAAACAATGGATCTTTCATGATACATGATTGATAATCAATCCAGGACTACCAAAAGTACCCACACAACAAAAAAAAAAAAAAAGAAAAAAAAAAAAAGAAAAAGAAAAAGGGATAAAACACAAGGACCATGCATTTTCATTTGTCTACAAAGACATAAAGCAAGATTATATGCAAGAATATATATATATATATATATATATATATGAACACATATATACGTATATAAATTAACCATATCCAAAGCAAAAAAACAAGGTGAAGTAAATTGTGGACACTCACTTCTGTTCCTAATTCCATTGCTGCTTCAGTGATCTCCGTGCGTATAGGTTGTTGGTTCCCAGATAGTGTTACCGACATGGTAGTGATCAAGTTACAACCTTTATTTATGCTTTATGAAAGAAGCAGGTCCAGTGCATATAAACAAAGTTAAAGTCAAAGATTAGAAGGATTTTCTGTTCTTCCTGTAGAATAAAAATGTAGACTTCCGGAAAGTTTAGGGAGGATGGCAGGCATAAGATCAAATGACTGAACTCATGAAAACTAAATCCACTTTTTCACTAATTAATCTCCAAATTCCAAAAGAAGATTTACTAGAATGATATTTCACACAATTTCTAGCACCGGAAACAAATTGCATACTTGCAAGAAAAAGAAACCTTTATTAGCTCGCCTTCGCAGTAACCATCAATCTCTGTTCTGCAAATATAACAAGAAAAATAGGAAAATTTAACAATTAAAGCAGGTAGAAAAACAGGTAGAAAAACTAGAAAGGTTACATCGCAAACGAAAGTAATTTTCTCATACGCGGCCAGTTCTTTTTGTACTTTAACTGCCTCAACTGGACAGCCATCTGTGCCTTCTTCATAGTCTCAAAGAGGTTTTGTATGCTTCCGAAAACCCCTGCCTAAAACAAATTGGCATAACAAAATGTTAATCTCAACTAACAGATTTGAAATTGAGAGGCAAAATAACCAGAAACCAGTTACACAATGAAAATGCGTTCACAATAATAACAGTGATGATGAATATGATTCATAACTCACAAGCGCCATCTTATAGTAGAAATTATTCATGATTCCCAAAAGCCAATTAAAAGAAAAAACAAACAAAAACAAACAAAAACAAAACAAAATAGCCATCTAGCATTTTCCTTACAAAACTAACATTTAATTTGATAGATGGCATGACAGAAATGCTTACGATGGTGCTTCACATTTATGTTATCTAAAGTTTCTCAAGTTAAAAAACAAAATCAATGTGAATGCAAATACTTAGATGACGAATGTTGATATTGGATTGGCCCCAAAATTTTACTGCCATATTATATACATGAATTTATCCAGGCCAGGATATTGAAAATAGCAAGTAAAAACCAAAGAAATGGGAATCATGGAAAAACTTCGCTAGAATGTAACCTCATCAACTATTTCGCACATAAACCAAGTCAATATAACTTTAGGTCAACGAGGGCTATGAATTTTGCGTAGATAGATCAAAATCACAGTGTTAATATAACCTTTGAAGAAGCATCATCTCCCTCATTCTTTTCCTTCTTCCGTCCAAATGGACCGTATACACAAAGAGATCTACGATTATGCCTGATATATGAACACCCATACCACGGAACCTGCTTACCAGCTATGTTTGTAGTTGAGCTTATGTTACCTGTTAAATGGAAAATAGAAAAAATTTAAACCAAAATTTTAACATATTATGTAATAGATATTCCAACAGAAAACTCCCGTGGCAGCTAAAGGTACTTCCAGTGAAAATGAGATTGCAAACTTGTAAGTAAGCCTTCTCTATCTAAATCAAATTACAAAGACACCCCCTCGACTGAAATTAGTATCAACTTGCCCCTTGACTTTTCAAATGTGCCAACGGGCAACGACACCCCTAAACTTGATATAAGTGGCATCAATAGTCCATCCTTTTGTTTTTCATTCAAAAACTAACATCAGGTACATGATTGCCCCTGAAATCTTCTGTCCACTTGTCTATTGAAATTTAGAATGTTTTAATACAACTCTTTAATGAAAGCCGTTCGATTGGACATCACTTTAATTCTCCAACATCCATTCACCATACAACATTAAACTAAAATCACCCAACACAGTAAATGAAGTAAAAACTTACTTAATCCTTGTCCAAATTAAACAATACTAGGAAAAAAGATAAACTCAAAAATAGATATCACCGCACATTGACATGATAAGCCCTCCAAGAAAAAAGCATCTTCCAATTTTTCAATCTCTCTTGGGTTCTTCAATTCCAGCTAAGATTTCTGCAAAAATTAGAAGGGGAAAAAAAAAAGAGTACGAAAATATAAAGTTAAAAACATGCAAAAACCAAAACACAATATATAGAGGAGATAAACAACACCTAAATGGAAAGACAGGACAACAGGTAGAAAATTTCGATTCAAAGGCAACAATGTCTAGATATTAATCAAAACATCACAGCCTCTAGAAAAAAGTATCTTGTATGATAAATGATATATAACTTCTTTAAGAATTATAATATAAATATATGGTTTGGATTAGATTTATTAGATTTTCAAAATTCACATCTGATATCTAGTATAATTCAATTGGATGAGTAATATTATCATCCAAATTTAATTCTATTAAATATCTTTAAAAAAAAAAATTAGATTGATTCGGTTGAATATATTAGAGACTGAATCTTGTATCCATACCTACATAATAGGCCCTTAATTTAATAGCCCCTTAATTTAATAAAGAGGCAATGAATTGGAATACTTCTAATTATTTTGCATGATATTATAACAGTTAAATTTGAGGAGTTTTACAATCAGACATGATGGGGATAAAAATTTTAGACCGCCAGATGAGTTTTAAATGGTCGAGATTGAAAAGATTCACCAAAATTATTGTGAAATACAGGTGTATGATAATATTTATTTAAAAAGAAAAAAAGAACCATTGTCTCCGACTCTCCATGAACACCGAGCAAGAGCAACGGTGGTGGTGGCTCCCGGAGCGAACCCGGCGAGGCCATAGTGACGACGGTGCCAGCATTCTCGATCGTCGACCGCCCATCCCATCTCGCAAATGGCCAAAGAACACTCTCGATTTGAAGCTATTCGGCCGGTGTTTGGGCGGAGCCGCGGAGGAGAGTGAGGGATTTTCACGATCGTCCAGGTCCGGGACAGGTCTCACCTCCGTCGCCGCTGTGAGCCCACTCCGCCGTGCTAGCCTTCGAGCCCCCTCCACTCCGTAGCCATCAAGCCCACTCCGTCGCGGAAGCAAGGGAGGTGCTGAGTTAAAACTTCGCCAGATCTATGCTACCCAGTACCCACGATGGCGCCGCTCGCAAACCCTGGATGGGTCCCTAAGAAGATGAGTTGACAGGCGGTGGCTAGGTGATTAGTGGAGAGGGCGGCTGCCGGAGGGCGTCCACGTTCGTAGACTTGAGATCGTGAGATTGCCGGCAGCCATAACATCGTGAGCTCGGATCTCCGTCGCCGTCCGTCCCTTCCACAGCCTCGCGAGATTTTTACTGTCCGGCGAACGTCCATCTCTCTTGTTTTTTGAACGAAAGGGAAGGAGAATTGTTTCCTTTTTTAAAAGTGTGATCCCATGTGTTGAAACTATTCTAGTTTTAGCGTGATTTTTCGATCTATACCGTTAAAATTGATCCAATGGTCAATATTTTTTAACTAAATATTTTTTCTTCTCCTCATCCTCTATCTTTCTGCCCGTCAAATGTCATTATTTTCTTCATCCCAAATCTCTCCCGGCTTTTTCTTTATAACTTTTTTTTTTTGGTTGCTCCTCTTCTCATTTTCTCTTACTTCAAGCTCTTTATTTAAAAGATATTAGAGCGAAAAATGTTAACAAAATAGTTTTAATGTAAAAATTAAAATTGAAAAAATTAAATAGTTACAAATATAATCTAATATAATAACACGTTTAAATTTATGAAAAAGTTTAAAGTTCGAATCCGTTAACATAAGTAAAAAAAAATTTGAAAAATATCAATAAATAAACTACCTTTTGAATTAATGTTGTTTTTTCATGTGTGTATATATATACGAATATAAATATATAATCTATAAGAATATTTGAATCCGCACAATTTCACATATATTTAGGGTGTGTTTGGTTGGAGTGAGAGGGGTGGAGAGAGAATCTCTATCCTTAGACCCGCCATAATATTCTTCCATTTGGAAAGATGCGCATTATCTTTCTTCTTTTCAATTAAAAAGCCAATTTTATCATTAACCTTTTCTTCAAAATAAAAAATAAAAAAAATAAGTTTAAAATGAACAATATAATAATTAACTAAAAAACTATCATCCATCATTTTAACTCTTCCTTTCTCTTATGAAACAACATGAGGGATTCATGCAATCCTCTCTATCCTTCACTCCCTCCAAACATAGCCTAAAGCAAGAAACTAAAAAGGAGTATCCATTTACATACCAACCAATACCATTACATATATATTGTGTCTTATATATAGGTATATGCACCAAGTCTTATATTTAGTACCGTATGCTATCCAGTAATGTAAATTTCAGTTACTGTGAATATGAACTATAATTGTTAAGAATGTGAATTCATGCAGAAGGGCATGTAGTTAAAGTGGATGTGAATTTTCTTTATTTTACATTTTCTTCTGCATGAATTCACATTTCTAACTGAAGTTCACGTTTACAATAATTGAAGTTTACATTGCCGGAGACTTTCTAGTACTATTGTGCTTAATCATGCAAAACAATATATAATTTTGTGCGACGTAAGAATCATAAATTCAAAATTTTTGCAGGAAAAAAAGTTGAAAATTCATGTCATTTCGGAGTAGAAATGTTACTCGAGGCCTGTAGTGCCTAATCGTCATAAAAAAGGTACACGTTTCCCCGACTTGAAAATCGTGCCTCAATTTTGGAGGGAAAAAATTCAAAATTTTGGTGAGAAAAAAAAAGTGAAAAACATATTTGTTTCGGCGCAGAAGTATAGCTTAGTCCTATTGTGCCTAATCGTGCAAAAAAGTATTTACTTTTACGCAACACAAGAATCATAAATTCAAAATTTTAGAAGGAAAAAAAGGTGACAATTCATGTCATTTCGGAGCAGAATGTTGCTCGAAGCCTACAGTGCCTAATCGTCGTGAAAAAGGGTACACTTTTTCTACAACTTGAAAATCGTGCCCCCAATTTTGAAAGGAAAAAAATCAAAATTCTTGCGGGAAAAAAGAAAAAAGCGACAAACATAATCGTTTCAGTGCAAGAATATTGCTCAGTCCTGCTGTGCCTAATCGTTGTGAAAAAGTCTATAAGTTTGTGCGACACGAGAATCATGCCCCAATTTTGGGGGGAAAATAATTTAAAATTTTGGCCGCGAAAAAGGTGAAAATTCAAGTCATTTCGGAGCAAGAATATTGCTCGAGGCTTATTGTGCCTAATTGTTGTGAAAGTGGGTACACGTTTGCACTTCGCGAAAAACGTGCACCAATTTTGTCAAGAAAAAATTCAAAATTTTGACGGGAAAAAAATGAAAACCATTGTTGTTTCGATGCAGGAATATTGCTCATGGCCTGTGGTGTCTAATTATCATGAAAAAAGATACATGTTTTTGCGACACGAAAACTGTGCCCCAAATTTGAAGGGAAAAAAATTCAAAACTTTTGCGAGAAAAAAGTGAAAGACGTTTTTGTTTTTTTTTTAATGCAGGAATATTGCTCGCGGCCTGCGGTGCCTAATTGTCATGAAAAAAGGTACACATTTCTGCGACCCCAAAATCATGCCCCTATTTTGGAGGGGAAAAAATTTCCAAATTTTGGCCAGAAAAAAAGGTGAAAAAAGTTATCGTTTCGGCACAAGCATATTGCTCGTAGCATGCAGTGCCTAATCGTCGGGAAAAAGGGTACACGTTTTTGTGATGCCAAAAACATGCCCCAAATTTAGAAAGAAAAAATTTAAACTTTTTGGCTGGAAGAAGAAAAAAAAAAAGCGCAAAACATGATCGTTTCGGCACAGGAATATTGCTCAGTCCTATTGTACGTAATTGTCACGAAAAAGGACATACATTTGCACTCCGCAAAAACCATGCCCCAAATATGGATGAAAAAAAATTCAAAATTTTGGCGAGAAAAAAAAAAGCGAAAGACATTTGTTTCGGTGCAGGAGTATTGCTCAGTCATATTGTGCTTAGTCGTGCAAAAAGTGTATGCTTTTGCGCAATGCAAAAATCATAAATTCAAAATTTTGGTGGGAAAAAAAGGCGGTAACTGACTTAATTTGTTAAATGAATGAATAACATATTTTGAAGACTACTTAGGGAAATGATGAAGATGATATTCTAGAAATGATAAGAGTGTTTTTATCCCAAGTGCTTTATTTATGAATGTCATTTTACATTTGACTATATGAAAAATATAATAAATGTACTTATTTATGATTGGTGTGGTGCATAAGAATTGATCTATTAAACTTTCTGAATTAAAGAAAATTGATTAAAAATACTTTGTTTATTAGACTCTAAAGATTAGTTTCATTGTGATAAATTAAGTGTGTTAAAATAAGTGCCAACAACTAGTGATCTAAATAATAAAGCGAATAATAATGGGCCACAGTAATAAAGGCTGAGCATAAATAACTTCAACAATTTTATCTGGTAAATAACCAACGATAAACAGTAATAAAATTATTGCACTAAGTAAGTAATAAACAAATGAGCATGAATAAATAAATAAATATTGAAAACTGGAAAATGGACCAGTTTAAACAGAAAACTTGAAATAAATAAATGAAAAGGATAGACATCAAGAATAATTAAAGATAAAAGAAATAAGAGAAAATTACCTAAATAATCATATTTTTTTTCATTTATTGACCAACACAACACAAACTCCTTCGTCTTGACCAATATAACACAAACTTTAGTTTATTTTAATTTGATTTTGTATCATATTGGATTAATGTTACTTTTTTTGTGCCATATATGATTTTTAAATTTGTATTATTCAAGTACTTTTTTCTATAAATAATGGTGATAGAATAAAATACTTAAATTAGATAACATTAAAGGGAAATTAGAAGTATACTTGCTACCTGTGTTTAAAATAGAAAAGATATAGGAATGGTAACAAAAAATGAGATTGGGAAAAGTACAATTCCTACGATTGCTTTTATAGAGAGTAAAGCCAAGGGAGGGCATTAGTTGCTTGTTGATGCATTGCAGCAAGCAAGTGCCTTTTGTTCTTTTTCCACGTTCCCTTGGGCTTACTGACATGATGTTTGTAATCTATTTTGCCTCCTTCAACATTCCAACTCTTCCAAGCAAATCATCCATGCATCCATAATGTTCGGTTCTGAGTTCTCAGCTCAACTCCATGAACTTCTGTCATTTGAAAGAAGTCATGACGCCCTTCTTCAACCAATCCTGAGTGAGTGCAAGCACTAGGGAGACTAACAAAGTGATGTGATGTAGGAGTGATACAATCATTCATCCTAAAAGTTGCAACTGTGAGAGAGGCAAAAATCAACTTCTTTAAACATCACCCATTATTAAACTCGAAAATCCATCACAAGCACTATCCGTTTGGGCCCTTACAAATTCGTAGGCGCACCTAACGAGCGGACTCAGACACTTCTTCGAGGCCCAAGCCATATAAGTCACCTCCCAATTTTAATTATGCTCTTGCATCATGACTTTTTCAGGAGCCACCAACTCCCTCTGCATCTTCTTAAAGAGCTTGACGACTGCGTTGTCTTTGGCATGCATTGCTAGCCCAGCAATCATGCAATTCCACAAAGAAATCTCTTAGTGTGGTAGTTTCTTGAAAACTCTGTAGGCCTTCTTCAAGCAACTGCATTTGCAATAACGATAAACAATTAATTGTCGACGCGTGTTTGGAGTTTAATTCTATTCCACTTTCCTCTATATACATCTGTGTAACCAATTCCCTGGATTAGAGCACCTAATTCAGCACAAGTTGTGAGCATACTTGCCACCAAGAACTGTCCAACCCTAACTTTTCGTCCCGCAATGTTTCAAACAAATCATATGCCTTGTGAAAGCAGTAGCTCTGCACAAAAGACGTGAACATGGCTTTCGAAGAAACTAAGCTTCTCTCAGGATTCAGGTCAAAAGAGGTGAAACACCTCATTGAAAATCCCACACCGTGAGTATCCAACTATCAAAGTTGTACCAGACACTTTGTCCGGCATAGGCATTCCATCAAACACTTTCCTTGTATCATCCAAAGCTCAAAAGCCGACGTACATATTGATCAAGCTGTTTTGACAAAAGTCTTTTTCTCCGAAGCCGAACTTGAGAATGTGGCATTAGCGAGGCAACATGCGCCAACAATGGAAAGGAAAGTGAAGTAGTTCGGAACTTCAGTACTTTGGAGCGGCACAACATGCTGACGTAAAAGAGGTGGCAGCTAGTGGGCAACTAAGAATTCAACATGTCTCTCGTGATGGTGTTGTAAATGAAGGTATCTAATTGGGGCATTTCGTCAGACAACTTGAGTGCATTATAACTCAAATGGCCATATTGAAAGAGTGCACTGAACTTGATGAGGACCCATGGCATCGTTATTGGAGCTGAGGCGGATTGTTTGGGAGTGGAGCTACTGGACATGGGCCATCAAGTGACACTGCTCCATTTCATGGCTGCGTATTAGTGACTTGTGAGCCTCCGACCACTGGGACTTGGAGAGACAACGACATTTTGTTGTCTGTCGTTTTGGCTTTATCATCAACTTTTATTTATTATTTTTTTTAAAGGACTTTATTATGAACTAGAAACCAATAAACATACTAATTTATACTAATTAAAATCACGAGCTTTATATATACTAAGTGCATATATATTACAATTATTAAAGATTTATTTTATGAAAGTAAATGTTAAAATTTTCGATATAATAATTTTTGGCACATATGCTAGGCTATCAAAAAAAAAAAATTTGAACGTAAATACACAAATTTTGATTAAGAGAATAAATTCATTAAAAAAAAGACTTTTATGAAAATATAAAATAAGAGCTTAAAAAAGACAAATTTAGAAAAAGTTGAAGGAAAAGAGAGAGAGAGAGAACGAATAGAATAAAGTAACAAATCAAGGAAAAAAAAAAAGACAAAATCACAAAAGATAAAATAAATTAAACAAATTTTTGAATGGTATCTTTTATTTTAAAAAAACTTTACCCTTTTAATATGGTTATATAAATAAGAGAAGAGACAGAGAAAAGGCAGCGTGTGACGATCTATCACTCCACTTCATTTGCATATGCAGTATAACCTTGATAAGTTAATAATTATTCAAGGTCATTATCGCCTTAAGTGTCTCTTTGTGTGAGACAGGCTTCATAATAAAACTATCACCTTCAAATTCACAATTTACTTGTCACTCAAAATGTATGAAGTTGCGTCATTTTCCACAGGGTAGTTACAAAGAGGTATTCAACATCCATTCCATCGCTGCACCACAAGTCTTTGATTACTTTTTCTTGTTTTTGCATGCCTTAACCTTACAAGCTTGGTCCATCCAAATTATCAGTAGCCATATATTATCTATGAACTTAATTATGTAATGTCAAAAACAAGTTGCAATTGTTTTTGCCTATATACGTCTATTTTTCAAAAAACTCAAACTTTTAAAGTTCATAACTTTCTCATTTCAAATCAAAATGAGATAAATTTTATGTTAAAATGCTCGTAACGAAGAGACGAAAAAAAAAATCCATTTAGCACATTTTTTTCAGAACACATTTCAAATTTTTACACTATTTTCTATATTACAAAACTTTTCTAAAAGTTTTTTCTCCAAACATGTATTACCAACCCTAGCTCAAAAACATCATCTCTAGATTTCCTCCAAACGGGCTCTTAATTTTAAAAGTTTAATTAATCATTAAATTTATTGAAGCTTGAAATAATAAGTCCATAGTTCCACACCACGCTTGCACAATATTAATACATACTGACTTTATATGAAAAATTGATTTGGAATTAATTTTATAATTTAAAAATGATGTGACTACTTAAATAAACTCCAATTGGATGATCCAATGGGGACAACCACACCAAAGATGACGCCTACATCACAAGGATAATTCCTGGGGTGTGCAGCGAGCCCTTCGGGTGGATTCCTCCTTTCACTCCTCAGCCTACGGGGTATTAGCAGCCATTTCCAGCTGTTGTTCCCCTCCCAAGGATAGGTTCTTACGCATTATTCACTTGTCTGCCACTGGAAACACCACTTCCCGTCTGACTAGCATGTTTTAAGCATGCCACCGGCGTTCATCGTGAGCTAGGACCGAACTCTCCATTACATTCTAGTTGCATTACGTATAGCTTCCTTGTTCATAGACAGAGCGGATTCAGAATTGTCTTTCATTCCGATGCATAATTTAAATCAAGAAACAAAAGTTGAAAATTGGAATAAACCAAGGATGAGATATGTGCCATCTAGCACTGGGTTGGGTGATAGGTGCCTCACGCCACCTCCCAGTGTAGGGAGATAGCCAATTTCTTTTACTTAAATTAATTTAATTATTTAATTAATTTAAAAGATTATCCAATTAGTTATTTCTCGTGACACTCTAAATAGATGATTTATTCCATTAGATTATAACATTTGTCTTTTTTGTGAAAGAGAGAACCTAGAGTGAAAAAAAAAAAAATTCATCATAGCTATATTTGCTTCTCTCATGTGTTGAGAATTAAATGCAAAGAACAGAAAGGTGAGATAGTGATCATATCCGATAACAAAACGCCCACATGTCGGTTTGTGAGATGTCGAGATTAGGCATGGAAGACCTATGGTGTCTTGGATTTGAATCATTTATGAAGTTATCATCTAGTTGGATGAGTGTAATATTTTTACTCTTGTGCGTAATTTATTTATTAAATTTAATATATATATATGTAAAACTTTTAAGCAAGTTTTTGTTGTACGCAATCCAAATTAATATATAATTTATTTTGTGACAAGGCAATGTTCGTTTGAAGTGAACTATGTTGAATAATACGATTGTTAAGAGAAATTATTTATGATTGTTAAGAGAGATTATTAATGTTTTAAAAGCACTTTGCTTTGTTAGCTGTTTTTCAATGAAAGTTTTTCTTAAGTTTAGCTGTTATTGTTTGGATAAAAAGTAAGACTTTTTTGACAATCGGTGTGTACGGGTTCAAATCTGAACGTCAGATTTCAAGCATGTCCCTCAGACAAGCTTTCTTGGAATCCTTGGGTTAGCTGAGAAGTTTGGGTGTTTTTTTGTTACCACTCTTGAAATATTAAGATGAGTAACATAAATTCGTTTGGCCTGAGTAAATTCTTTTGTCCTTGTGGAACATGCTACTAGTGATTCTAATAGAATCCAAACAATATTTTGACAGAATATGAAACATAATCTACTAGAATCCAAAACTATTCTAACAAAATCTCTCCTACGATTAATGCCAGTGACTGAAGTCGAAGATGTCCGACCACCTTTGTTGAAATCTAAAAATATATTCTGTAATCTAACAAAATCTTTCCGGTGACCTATGTCGGTGACCGAAGCAGGAGACGTCAAGCTATCTTATTGAAAACATAAAATGTTCCAGTAAAATACTCCAAATATTCTACTAGACTATTCTGGCGACCGACGCCGGGGTCTGGACCTAGAAACATTCAACCATCCATGTTGTATTATAATAAAATCACTAATACAAAAAGAGGAATTCATGACGGTTTTTAACCATCATGGAAAGATACCACAATAATTAAAAAACCATCATGAAATCTAAAGTAGATTGCACGACGGGTTATTAACCGTCGTGATAGCTAACATTTCATGACAATTACAAATCGTCGTGGAATAGACAAAAATGACGCCAAGTGGGGTAGCAGAGGTAGTTTCCATTACGGTTTTTGATAATTCTATAAAATAAAGTTATTTCAACATTTTTAAACTTATATTTTTGCTATAATCTTAGCATTTATTTTTATTTTCATGTAAAATTATTATGTTGTCCCAATGTGTATGTAAATAATGTTAATTGGGTTAAAAATAACAATTTGGAACTAAAATGTGATAAAAATGAATTAAAATTACAAAAGGGAATTTGGAGCCATCATCCAACACTTACAGGTAGACTCGACGTGCACTCACACGTTTGATCTAGCCGCCGGATAAGTATTGTAGCGGTGCAGATCGCAAGTGCAATCCACTCGCCCCAGCTAAGCACATCTGTTGTCGCGTGTGAAGGATCCAGCAGCATGTCAAATCTAGTGTAGCGCATCCCAAATAGCTCCCGTGCTTTCCTGCTCTAACCGAATTAAAACTAGCCACGTGTCCCACTACTTCGAACTTGCCAACTATTCGTCAGCGTGGGCCCCAATGTCTGAATGATGTAGTCAGCTACAGCAAAAGAGAAAAGAAAAGAAAAGGAAAAAAATGAATAAAAAGGAGGCTTGTCGCGGTGGCTGGGAGGCTACGAATAGGAGCCTTGGGATCCATGCAAAGGGTTCTTTGGCGGCCGGAGAAGCCGAAAACCAAAGAAGAAAAAGAAGAAAAAAAATATTTTAGGTTTTAGATTTTTGTATTTTATTTTTAATTCAAGTTTTAGGTTTGTTTGGGGATTAACTTGTTTTAAATTAAATTGTACTTTTTTCATCATGATTTTTATCTTTTTCTGAAAAAATTTTTTGTCTTTTCTGAAAAAGTTTTTTATCTTTTTTAAAAAATTACTATTGAAACTTAAAAATCTTAAACTAAACTCATTCACCAAACACCCCCTTAGTTTTCTACAAAATTAGGGAGAGATAATCTTGAATCATCAAGAAGAGAAGGAGAAGAAACTTTAGGAGAAGACTTTGGAGACTTATGACACTTTTTAATTGGATTTTCTTGCTTTATTTTCTAATCTTTTTATTTCTTGTAATTTGAGAATGATTAAATCTTTGTTTTGTAGAATTCTATTTTTAATTATGAAGTAATTTTATTTTCTAGGGATCCGATCTATCCGAGTTATGAATATTTGTGTTTTTTTTTATTTTTAATTAATTGATATTCTATTTCAATTCTATGTTGAGTATTTTAATCTGTGTTTAATACTTGTGAATTTCTAGCCAATTTTTGCATGATTAGGTACTTAATTTGAGACTGAGAAGTAATAATTAATAAACAATTGTTTAATTTACCATGAGATTGTCATAAGCTAGAAATAATTATGAAATTTGTGCAATATAATAAATTTCTGGTTCTTAATGAATTATGATAGGTTGTTTGAGATCGAGAGGTAATAAGAGAATTATTATAATAAATTGTTAATACTTGAGAAAGATTAACAAATATATTAGAGAGATTCACTGGAAACATAGGGAATAGACGTTAATTGGTTACACCAGATTATTCAAATGTCTTTTTATTTATTTTGTTATTTTTATTTAAAGATCTATTTTCGGTTATTCAAATAAAGTTAGAATTAATATAATTTTGATAATTAGTAATGACAGTACTTATAAGAACGATACTTTACTTATCACTTTATTATTTGTTAACGATGTTGTGCACTTGTAATTTTCCGTAACAAGTTTTGATGTCGTTGGCGGGGACTATTTTGTTTTACTAATAGCGATACTAAATAACTCTAGTTTTAATTTTAATTTTAATTTTAATTTTAATTTTAATTTTTTTTCCTTTTAACTTATTTTCTTTGGTTTTAAATTTTTTTTTTTTTTAGTCTTATTTGAGGTACTTCAAGATGTCTTATTGATAGATTCTCATGAGTTTGGCCCAACAAAACATGAAATCGATGTATAGTTTGTCCCAACCGAAATTTCCACATAAATTTTTGACATGCCCTCGATATTTCCCAATATTTTGTAAAAATTACACTTTGTTTTACTGATATCAATTATTTTTTACCTGTACTTCCCGATATTCACCGATATTTTAATGAAAAATATATCATATCTAAAAGATATTTCGATAACCTTTAAACACATAAATTTTGGTGGATATTTATGATCATGAGGCTATATATATTTTGTTCTTCTTCACTACTAGATATCTATTTAAGTATGGTTATCAGTTTGGTTTGTGATCAATTTTGAAGTTTTGGCCTTGGGGTGGACGGGAGTGAAAAGTTTTTAGTTTTTTAGTTTTTTAGTTTTTTTTTTCCTTTTAGTTGTAATCGTTTGTACTGAAATTTAGAATGCTTTGATACAGCTCTTTAGTCCAAGTTGTTCGATCGGAATCCTGTGGTCCTTATTAAATTCCCTATAGATAGGGATCCGAACGTTCCTATCATCGACTCGCCCTCGGCAGGCTCTAAATATAGGGGGAGTTTGGCACAACAACTCAAACTCCCCCAACTCAATTTTTTTTTTTTTTATCTTTTTCCCAAAAAGTTTTTGTCTTTTTCTCAAAAAGTTTTTTATCTTTTCTGAAAATTCAAAAAAATTTACTATTAAAACTTAAAAATCTCAACTCAAACTACTCCATCAAACACCCTCTATAATACCGAGGCCAGGTCTAGTTTTATTTTATTATTATTATTATTATTATTTTTAAAGGTCTAGTTTGATCGTGAAGGGGAAGGCATGTTTGCTTGACTTAGTGTAGAGAAAGTCCTTGCCCCGGAATTAACGATTGACAAACTTTTTTCTTTTTCGCTCCACGCGTCATTCAATGGTCAAAAGATGGTTCACTTTTGCTACTCTCGTTTTTCCAACCCACCGAATGAAATGACACAACTCGGCAAATACCTCTGCTTTGTTTTCCTACCCATTGCTTCTGGTCCGTTATTTCATTAAAACGACAATTAGAAATTTTTTTTTTATACATTATTTTCTAACAATTAAATTTTTATAAAATGATATTTATAATTTTTTTATACGTTATTATAATAATTAATTGATTTTAATAAATTATTGTACAATTACACTTATTCTTTATAGTAATGGATCTAAATAAACAAAAACAATTACACAAATATTAATTATTAATTATAAGATTTTAAATATATAATTATGACAACAGGATTTGTCATTTCTTATTTTCTTATATATTTTCTATGATAACAAGCAAGGTAGTCAAAAAGCTCGTCACTTGGGCAGACCCCACTAATTAATTCCAACACTAAATTCACCCAATTTGTCCGTAGGTAGTGGATAGTTCATTCAACTTATGTGGAATGTACACTCTATTAGAATGCTGAGTGATATTCCTGAAGGATTTACTTATAAAAGCTTGTTTTTCGTTAGTCTAATATTTCATTTAAAATATTTAGAATCTAGACTTTGGATTTCTTTTTATTAACTTTTTATGTGAAATTCAGATGACGGTAACATTTTTTTTTTTATCAAATATTAGAATTCGTCTATAAAATTTTTAATATCATTATCTGTGACTATTTTAATAACACATAAAGGATAAGCTAACGCAAGTCCTTCCTAAACTTTTTATTTTATATATATATATATATATATATATATATATATAGAAATAAGGACATATGCAAACAAAATTTGAAAATTAATATGTTTCGGATGATTCGACGAAAGTGGTGAAAGTCAATACAACTACTCTTCCATTCATTTCTTTCTTTGAGAAATTTCCTTGATATTAGCTGCGACTCTAACGTGGAGGTCTCTCGTTCACATATTTTCCGCTTTTTTCTCATACTTTCCAAGGGGAATTTCATAGAAGAAAACCGACAAGAAGCTTAATTCAACACTATCTTT
>JAFMPE010163785.1:0-10002 GCA_024759925.1 Ficus religiosa
TAGCCGATATTGCAGAGGAATAGAATGTAGTCACTGGCTTTCATGTCATAAACTAGGCCAGGATCCATTGCCTTCACAGGGTCTACGTGGCCGGCGCCGATATCGAAGGGATCTGCGACACTTACTGTTCCCTCGGAGAAAATTTCATCAAGGGAATTGTCCTTTGTGTATGCTGCAACAAAGACAACAAATTATCAGGGCCTAACAGTAAGGGCTTGTTTGGGGGATTTTTGCAAAACAAAACTTTTTTTTTTTTAATCTTTTTCTCAATTCAAACTTACTTTAACTATTCACATATCCAAATATTTAAGATAAACTCAAATTTTATAAGTCTATAATTTTGTTATTTCAAATTAAAATTAGATAATTGAAAAAAAAAATACATATAATTTTGAAAGAAACAGAAAAGACTGATATTGATATATTTTTTTTCTGAATATATTTTAAGATTTTACACTTTTTCACTTTAAACAGTTTTTTTTTTTAAACAAATGTATTTTTTCAAAACTCAACTCATCTACAATTCAAAAAAAGCTCCAAAATTCCGTCTTCATACCTCCCCAAATGGGCATTAAAAATCAAGGAAAATATACCTTCTTGTTTTGAATAATGCACTATCTAGGTGAGCATGTCTCTTAAAGGAGTTACATTTATTAGATCATATATTCGCTATAAAAAATCTATATTAGTTATTGTGACTTCTCAAATAATTAACTAAAAAACAATTGTCAGATGTGGTTATCATCCAATATATGCTTTTAGTTATCATCCATTACATGTGTGTGTGTGCGTATTGATGGAATTTTTTATGAAGAAAACAAAAACTTGGTTTGTCAATCATCCCTTCTAGATGTTGCGATAAATTGTAAAACATAAGATATTAATATCTTTGTTGAAAGTGATTGTAATATATAAGTATGAAAATTAATACATTTCATGCAGTTGTTAAAGGATAAAAAAATTGAAACGAAAAAGTCATTTCAATTTTAGAAAACTCATGTACAGAATTTGGAAAAGTTTCACTTCCACCCTAAACTTTAGGCGTTGTTACAAAACGCCGCCCCCTCACTCAAAAACTCAAAATTTTATTGTAATATTCTTTCTCCCCGAACTTTAAAACATTTATAGATTTTCATCCTCAGTTGAATTTTTGACAGAAAAATGTGCGATACACTTGCTGACAGCATGAGTTGTGGGGTATAAAGTATGAAATTATCAAGTTTCTCTTATAATTAGGTCAAAAGAGTAAATGTTTATGACTAATTATCATTTTTTCCCACACTGTTCTCTTATATTTAATTTCGTAATTTCACATTTGATAAGAGTAGTGAGTGCCACATGTGCTGCTAATAATTGTCACTTCGTAATTTAATATTTAATACTGCTGGCAAATACATTTTCTATAAAAAAAAAAATTTTAATAATTGAAAAAATTTGTAAATGTTTTAAAGTTCGAGGAAAAGAATGTTAGAAATTAAATTTTGGTGATCGTATTATGATAAGGCCTAAAGTTTGGAGGGGAAAAGTGAAATTTACTGAATTGTGACAAGTAGTACGGTACTTCGAAAGAATTACCTGTAGTCATGAGAGCAGACCGGATGACGGCAGGTGACCAGTCGGGATGTGCCGATTTGAGAAGGGCAGCAATGCCAGAGACATGAGGGCATGACATTGATGTTCCTGACTGAAAATTCCATTCTACCGAACGGTTATCAAACATCTTTTGAAGAGTCGGAGGAGTTTCTGTAGGCCACGCAGCTAAGATGTTCAGTCCAGGAGCAGTTATATCTGGCTGTTGGATCGATCAAGATACAAATATTAACCAAAACTATCCTAAGTTCATCACACTTGACAAAACAAATATATACATATATGTATATATGTGTGTGTGTGTATACATATATATGTTAACTTCTTGACATTACCTTGATAACAAATAGGTCTACGAATCTGTCGTATGTTTCAAAAAAAATGCTTAGATTTGTATGTGTTTTTCTAATCAGGCAAAAGTTATCAATAATATTGCTACTAAAAAATTTATCAACAATAAACACGATCGAGGTTTCTGGACTGGATCTTGTAGTTAAATTTGTTGGCAATGCGACTAAAGAATAACGTTAGAAATGCTTCGTGGGATTGATTTTTGCTTTTTGCTTTTCGAAAATTTAATTTTATTTGAAACTCCATAAAAATTGTTGTCCAAATATATGAAATGCATCATTTCTTTATATATGATAAAGAAGGCTTTCCCTATAATTAATTCCGACTAAATTTTACATGATCATAAATGAATTTTGAATAAGGGAAATTAAGCTGGGTGATATTTTTTTAATTACCTAATTTAATAGATGACCGAATTTTTTTTTTATTTAGCAAAATGATCGTTCGTCATTTTTTTATATTGGTCAATCAGTTATTGACTAATGGTCAATCAATGATTAATTATAAAGTTTAGTGATTTACAATATTATCAATCAGTGATTTATCGTAGTCAATTACTGATTGACAAAATTAATTAAATCATGTGGTCAATCACTGATTGACTATTTTACAAAAAGGGGTATTTTAACTAATTTTTAAAAACTTTACTCATTTGTTAAATAACTTCTTAAAAAATAAAGGTTATTTAGTATAAATCCAAGTGCTAATTAAAAAAAAAACTTTTTTTTTAACACTTCACAAGTTTTTGTTATTATCCAAATCTAATATAACAAAAGATAAAGCTGAAAATTAATATTTGAATAATGTATATTTCAGTATTAAATTAAGAGTCGGTATATATAGTATTACTAGCTATAGATATTTGATAAATATATATACCTTGAGAATATCGAGTTCAACTGAATTTGGCCCTCTCGAAGAGAAGAATGCAACTCTTGGTGCTACTGACTTCCCAATAACGGTTTTAGTATGTCCTATTTTCACCATAGGGTAACTGCAAAAGTACATAGGTTCATCTAATTAACTAATCTAGAACGCCCATATATGATGAAAAGTGAACTAATAAATATGAAAATAGTTAACACAAACTCTAATATTAATTTTTAAATATCAATTCAGATAAATAATCATCTTTTAATTAATAAATGTATTCATAAATTTTTAAATACTTACTAATAAAAAATAATAACACACATATCATACAGATTAATGATACTTAAAAATTGAAATTGCAGTTAGTGTTCTTAATATTTTTCAAAATAATTATCTAATAAGGACCATAGAGTTAATTTTTTGTTGATAGGTTGATCTTTTTTATAATGTATTATTCTACTACATAATTAAGCAAGACATGTAGTCCTAAATTGAATTAATGTATACCTATATATACTTGTCTATTTTCTCAAAGACTAAGTTCCTTTAGTTAAAGCTCAAGATTTCGAATTTACGGTTAATTACAAAATAAGACAATAAATTATTCAATATGCTGAGAGCGCGTGCTCTAACTAGTTTGTTAATAATTAATATGCTTCACAAACTTACTTTTGTACAAATTCTATTATATTAAATGGAGTGCAGTTATTGCCGTAATAATTTTAAACTTGACTTTGATTTTAACGTTTAAAGTGTGAATTTCTTTATCCAAGTTCAAAACGCACACATCACATTTATATAATATGGTAAATTATTAGATTGGGTTTTACGGTTTTAAATTTATGCAATTTTAGTTCTTGATTTTTTTTTTTCATAACTCATCAAGTGACTCTAAATTATTAAAAATGTTATTATAGTAGTCTTTTTTGTTAATTTTTTGATCGAATCCATTAGTTAGCACCACTTTTTGATCAAATTACTAACAGATTCTGTTAAAAAATTAATTAAAAGGATTATTGTAGCAAGATTTTAATAGTTTGGTGGCATTTCAACTCAAAAAAAAAAAATAATAATAATAAAAGGAGGATCAAAGATGTACAAACTTAAAAGTTTAAGCATGGATAATTTATGTCATACACACACATATACATACATATAAAAGAAGAAGAGGTACGTACTCAGACAATGGTTCTTGGAACTTCCTAAGTTTGTCTCCTTGAACAAAGTCGAGATAGACTGTGGGGAAGACATCAGGACCTTCAGGCTTGGGCAATGTCTCGACAAAGATCAAAGCCGACGCATTGATTTTGCGCGCAGCTCGAGTTGCTCCGTCTAGACTTACAAATCCGTCGTCGGCGAAGCACAGCAGCGCCTTCCCAGGAATTGCAGAATCTACAGCCGCTGACTCATTGCAAGTCCTGCAAAACTCATCAAATATATATTTAATTAGCGTAAAGTTAGATTGTTAATAACAAAATTTTGACTAGGATCTAACGTTTTAGAACTGTAAAATTTTAATCAGAGTTTTTTTACTTTTACACTAGAACAAAGAATTCTCCCTTTTAGGGCCTGTTTGAGTGAATTTCTCTAAATATATCTCCAAATGTTTTTTTTTTTTTTTTGGTTTTTTTCTTCAATTTAAAACTACTTTCAATATTTACATCTATAAATATTTACAATAAACTCAAATTTTAAAAATCTATAACTTTGTTATTTTGAGTCCAAATGAGATTTTTTTTTTCAATTTTCATAGAATTAACGAAATAAGATCCATTAGATATATTTTTATCGAATTCATTTCATGTTTTTACACTTTTTTACTCAAAACAGTTTTTTTTTTCAACCAAACACATATTTTCAAAACTTATCTTAACTTCATCTCTAAAATCTCTCCCAAACGGCCCTTAGTTTTTGTGTCCTTTACGCTAAAAAAATCTCACAATTGTTGATTGTTCTTTTTCTTTCTTTCTTTCTTTCTTTCTTTTTTTATTTTATTTTATTTTTGCGAAAAGTTATGTAGGACAAGCATTGATTAATTTCCTATATAATACATTAACAAGTCAATCAACTGTAACGGTAGAAAGAGAGAAAGAAATTATTTTACCCATCTTTAAATAAATTAGCTGCAATCGCCAATGGTGCGGTGATTGGTTTGTTGGTAAAGCTAAAGCTTTCTCCCTGTATAATATACACATGTGTATATATATATGTATCAGTATCATTAAGACTAATAAAGAATGCTCACTGATTGGTTTTTGTCATTTGATCTCAAATCAAACTTATAAAAGTACTTGGTTTTTGTTTTCTAACCTAAATTAATCAAAAGTCTGGCCAAACAAACTGAACATAATATAGAAGGAAACCTTTTTATTACACACACAGGTGCACACAACAAAAATGGTTATATACAAGAATACCATAAATTTGACACATTCTTATATTTATGTCCATCATAATATTAAAGTTGATGATTTTATCATTTCATAACATTAAGATTATCAACTTTAATGTTAGAGTAGACAAAATTATAAAAAGGTACTCAAAACATGTCTCTCCATCTAATTTTTCTTAACATAAATAGGTTCCATTTTTTAGCCTTTTGAACTGCGAAACAAATTATGGTACGATTTAAAAATTTTCCAACCTATCCTAAATTTCTAAGATGCGTTTAGGATGACTATAAATAAAAATAGTAGACAAATGATATCGTCTTAATTATAAAGCAAACGTACGTAAAGATGCATGCGCATGCAATATCATCAAACACAACGTACCACGACGGAGAAGTTGCCTTCCACAACGTCGATCCTTGTCGGAAACGTCCTATCAATCGATGACGCTGCGACGGAAATGGCCCACGGCTGAACATTGGAGACCAAACCCGGCAACGGCCCCAAATTCCCCGCGGCAAACACGACAGTCACTCCCACCTGCATTGCATGAAATGAACCGATTGCGGAGCTGTAGTTTAAAATGTTATCATATGGCGGATTTAGTCCGATCGACGCGGATATCACGTCAACCCCATCATGCAGCGCGTCGTCAAAGGCCTTCAAGACGTCGGGTTCGGTGCAGTATAAGTCGTAGTTCTCGTCGCCCCAACAGGCCTTGTACACCGCTATGCGAGCCCTAGGAGCTCCGCCACGGGCAACACCTTTTGCCAGGTCGGTTTTCGTGAAACTTGCACCTTTGGCTATGGACCCCGCCGCCGTCGAGGCGGTGTGGGTCCCGTGGCCCGCGAAGTCCCTTGCTGATCGGTATTCAAATTTTTTATGTACAAGTGATCCGCATAGAGCTTCATAGCCTCTAGGGTAGTACTTAGCCCCGATTAGCTTACGGTTGCAGTCCTTTTTAGGGTTGAATCTTACGCCTTTCTCGCATTTTCCTCTCCATCTCGACGGAATCGGTTTCATGCCTGGCTCTTCTCGGAAGCTTGCAGATTCAGGCCATACCCCTGAATACATTCGCACACACATATATATGTATAATTAATAAGAAGAAAACTGCATTTAATTCTTAATTATATATGATATATGTATGTATGTGTGTGTGTATAACGTAATTAACCTGAATCAATGACTCCAACAATAATGTTGTGACCGTAAGCAAGCTGAATGGGAGTAGCATGATGTTCATGAGTTTTGGTCAATGGAAGCCCCAAGAAATCCCAGCTTCTTGTCGTGTGCGAGTGCAGCATTTTGCTTTCGAAAATTGATATTACTTCTTTCCTCTCTGCATTGTATGTATGTACACATATATTACATCTATATATATATATATATAAACATATATATTTATGTTCTAATTGGAAAATTTTCTATATTGAAGAACAAATCGGAAAGAAAAAGTCTTGGATTAAATTATAAAGGTATAAATTATTTGAGGTTATTACTGGCTAAGACATCAGCTTGGCTCGAATTGAGGATTGCTGAAAACCCCGAGAAACTGTGCTTGTAACTATAGATCATGGATTTCTTAGCATCTTCATCACTAGGAGAGAAAAAAAAAAAAAAAAAAAAGGTAGATTCAGTGCAAGGAAATAGAATTTAAGAGCTTACTATAATAAGTGATATATATTGAAAAGGTAATGCTAAATTAATTAGCATCATTATAACTACAATAACAAGTATTGCAACTTAGAACTTTTAAAGATATTTGCTCATGATATATATGATAATCTTTATAGAGTGCTAGCTATAGAAAAGTAGAAAAGTTAACCTAGAGAAAACATTGGAGAGGAGTTGTAGATGGTGCTTGGAAGTGAGCTTAGGATCATCATGAAATTTGCGCCCTAAATAAACGATGTAAACCTGAATATATTTACAAAAAAAGACAAGAAAAAGTTAGTTAAAGAGAGGAAAAATCAATCACTAATTATAATGATATATAACAAAACAAAAAAGCAAAAGCGGAAATCTCTTTTTGGGATGGTAAGGTAATTACATGAGGTGTGGGAGATGAGTGAACAACAAAAAGCGAAAGTAAGAGCAATAAGGCCCAAAAGCACCGGAAATTAGCCATATAGTATGCAATATTATTGTATGTATCTCACTTGTGATATAACCACATGGTGTGGTCGGGATTACATATATATATATAGTGGAGCTTCTAAGGGGGAGAGTTAGGGCTAACTTGTGCTTTCCAAGTGGGTGGCAATATTCATGTGCGTGTGCTCCAAGATTTTTCAAAGCTTCAACAACACATGAAACATTATATACCTAATTTCTCTACATAATTATATATTATTTTCTCTTCCCAAAGTAGTTAGAAAGTTGTCCAATTAAATCAATTTAGGCCTTTTATTTACTCTCTCTCTCTCTCTCTCTCTCATTAAAATAATTACTTTATTTCTACTTTCTTATATGTCTTCTCTCTCTCTCTCTCTCTCTCTCTCTCTCTCTCTCTTTCTCTCTGACTTTAATTTATAACAACGTACTACAGGGAATATTATCGGTACGCAAGAACGCAATTAACCTAGCATTATCCTATAGGCTCCTTGGTCCTAGTAATACCATTATAATTGAATCAAGGTAAATAATTCATGTGTCCTCTTCGTCCCCTTCGTGCCATTGCAATGCTTTTAAATATTTACCCTCCCCTTGTCATAGAAGGAATAACGTAATACGAAATGACACATTGTCCGATTAGATAATTGATTGTTACACACATGAAAACATATATATATATATATACATATTTAGGTAAACATGTATACATATATTGACATACACCCAATGTGGACCAGGATTAATTAAATACCATATAGCTCTTGCTATTTAATTTACTTCCCCAAATTTATTTTCAAACCCTAGCTTTTGTCATTTATATCTTCAAATTTATACGGTAAAATTATATTGCCCTGTATTATAATGTATACAAATATATATATATACACACACACATACGTCTTTAGTACTTAAGGACCTTCATGAAGGTAATGACAGCTTGATGAAGCATGGACTACTTGTACTCCAAAACTTTGCATATAATTAGCTATTTAGCTAGCAAGTAGTCATTAAATTTATTCATAACAGAAATTTTGATCATTTAAATTCTCCTTTAATCTTTCTATTCCTTTCATACATAAGTGCTTTATACTTTGCCATTATTCAAATTGTGTTTATGCCCTATTGCTATGTTACGAGAATTAAGCAAATCATAAGAGTATGCAATGATGAATGAATGTTTATTCATAACAAAAATCAAATTCAATCCAATTGAAAATGCCAATTTGACTACAACAAGCAACTTATTTTCAATCAACAGAATCATTGCTTAGCTTAAATTTTTTTCTTTACATTGCGTAATTCGAATATGATCGGTTACGTAATTGGAGGTTTTAGATCAGCATTAGGATCACTTTTGAGGCAAGTTTTTTTATTTTCTAAGTTAACAATCACATCATAACTTCTCCTATATGCATGCTAAAAAGACTTTCCTTAAACAGGCAACAAATTTCAGTCATAACAATCTATTATTGCATGTTTAACAAATCATAATATGATTTAAATAAAGTATACATCTATTTTGCTTTGCTAAGCAGGGATTTCAAGTGCAATACTTGATAATATTTGCTCTCTTGGGACATTCTAAAGTTAATGAAATCATATGGTAGAAATAAGATAACCACTACTAATTCTATAACATTAATATATATACTTTAATACATAAATAAAGATTACTAGAGTTGGCTAGTTGCTTCAAATCACCACAACCATAATTGAACGTATAAACACATGTCTTGTCTGAATTGATTTTGGAAAATTGTGAAGGCAATATAAACATTAAATAAAATATTATAATTAGCTATTATCTACTAGATTAAGAGCTTGCTTTGCGTGTTTGTTGCTCTTTGTTTTTTGTATATGAGGACAACGAGAGTGAGTAGTCTAGTAATACTAGTCTTGCGCATGCAAATGATCAAATCACTACCAAGTAGCTCCCTACCTCTCGGTTTATTTTATAATTCTCCATAACTAACACATGATGCACGAACAACCTAAAGAGGTACGAAAAGATCAAGGTGGTGGGAGAATTGGGATTCGCTAATCCTTTATACTTATTATAGAATCGTATAACATTTCTATATATATATATATATATATAATTTTTTCAAATGAAGAGAGAGAGCTAAATATATATAACAATTATATATTTATGAATAATCATATTATAAATATCATTTTGTGGTAGAAGATGGGACATAGATTATTAGTAGATGCCAATCTAGTTAACATATATATATATATATATTTATGAAGAGAGAGAGAGCTAAATATATGTTATAATTATATGTTTATATATAATCATACTATAAATATTGCTTTGTAGCTAGAAGATGAGATTATTAGTGGATACCAACCTAGTTAACATATATATATTTATGAAGAGAGATAGCAAAATATATATTTTTACTATGTACATGTATGCAATCTTATTATAAATAGAAAATGAGTATATATTTATATATATATGTATATGTAGCTACATTATAAATATCGCTTTGTAGTTGAAGATGAGATTATTAATGGATATCCCTAGTTAACATGAACTAGTATTTTTTATATCAGTTATAACTCTCATAAACTATAATAAAAATAAATAAATATCACCTTTGTACCAATTGCTTATACATTACTATTTGTGTGCAGTACTAGCTCGTTCTTTATATATATATATATATATATA